>VZQC01014654.1:1853571-1864332 GCA_009823505.1 Rhizomys pruinosus
AAAAGAAAAGGGAAAAAAAGAAAACATTAATAAAAAAAAAAAAAAAAAAAAAAAAAAATATATATATATATATATATATATATATATATGAATGAATCAGATGTATTAAATGGTGAGAGCTGCCATGGAGACTTGTAGGAAATGGATGCCCATAACTTTATTTTTTTACAAAAGAGTTTGTACTTTATTGTTTGTGAAATTGGAATTACAGACTGAAGAATGTGTACAAGTATATTGCCTGCATTTATATAAGTGCACCCATGTCATGCGGAGTCTCCGAAGGTCAGAAGTGCATTGCATCCTCTGGATGTACTAAACATGGGAGAAAATTCAGATATTATCAATACTAATAAACATAAGGAAACGCCAACCCCAAAAGAAGGAAGGCCACTTAACTAGTAAATGGCACAGATAAGGGTAGAATTTCTGTAGCCTTTTACTTATTAGTTCTCCTGTTCAGAGATTACCATGGCTCTGTATTTTACAAGAGCAAATCTAAATAGTTGGGAAAGGCACAGTGACATACAACCATAGTTCCAACACTCAGGAGGCTGCGACAGGAAGGCTGCTCTAAGTTTGATACCAATCTGGGCACCACCACACCCAGCTGGAAATAATAGTTTTTAAAGAGCTCAATTATTTGCTTTTGTCAGATATTCTCGATTTCTTTCATTGACTCCAGCGTGATGTGAACTGACTACTCTGAGCAGTGTTCTCAGTCCACTTGCCGTTTTCACAGTCAAGTGAACTGACCTAAACTACCTACTCTGAGCAGTCTTCTCAATCCACTTGCTGATTGCGCTAGTCAAATGAACGGCTTCCCTTACTCTTTCCCATAGCATTCAAGATCTGATTTTATTTTTCTTATTTTTTATTTTTGGTCTTTTTGAGACAGGGTCTCCCTGTAGCCCCAGATGGTTTGGAACTTGCTATGTAGACCAGGCTGGCCTTAAACTCACAGAGATCCACCTGCCTCTGCCTCCCAAGTGCTGGGATTAAAGGTGTGTACCACCATGCCGGGCAAGACTTGATTTTTATATTATTATGTTGTCTTGAATTTTGATGGTGAATGCTTCTTAATTTAATCTTCACATTGCTAATTTACAAATGATAAAATTAAAGCTGAACAAGATGGTGTAACTTAGTCAAGGTAATGTAACTGATTAGAGGTAAACACAAAAACTGAACCCAGTATCTATGAGTCTAAAAGCAGTACTCTATTAAATAAGGAATTAAATTAGATTTAATGCCATAAATCTGAGCCTTGTCCCCACTCATTACTGATGAGTCTTTTTCAGACCTTTTTTGTAAGTTAGTTTTTCATGCTCAGTCTTTTCATTCATCTTTTAAAATCGGGTTAAGGAGAAGATGGCTCAGCATTAAGAGCACTGGCTCCTCTTACAGAAAACCTGGGGACTTGCTATCTAGCATCAACATGGCAGTTCATAACCATCAGTTAACTCCAGTTCCAGGAGATCTGATGCACTCTTCTGGTCTCTGCAGGCACTGAGCATGGGTGCACTTAAATAGATGCAAAATACTCACATACATAAAATACAAATAAATATATATATATTTTTTACCTGGGTTAATAGAGCAACAATGCCAGGTGGCCTGGTAAATTTATCTAAAACAGAGATTATACTTTCACTAATACTCCAGGGTCAAAAAGTATATACTTTCATCTTTACCACATAGAACTAAGTCTTGGCAGCTCAAAGTCCTATTTTCTTTGAGGAAGTGATAGGGAAATATACTTTATAAGATACTTCACTGTTTTAATTGGCAACTGAAAGTAAGTGAATCACTCAGCAGGAATTAGGTTTATCAAAACACTACACAGTAAGACTATTTTCTCTGTTCTCCATAGACAGAGTGAGGATATCCCTTGAGTACCATACTTGTCCCAATCTTCCACAATAAAGAAGAATCATAGAGCTTGATATATACTTCTGAGAATATTCTAGAGGTTTATCACACCTGTCTTAAGAGAACCCAGATTCGGGGCTGGAGAGATAGCCTAGCGGTTAAGAGCACCGACTGCTCTTGCAGAGGACCTGGGTTCGATCCCCAGCGCCCACATGGTGGCTAAGAACCGTCTGTAACTCCAATTCCAGGAGAACTCCAGTTCCAGGGAAATTCGAGACCCTCTTCTGAACTCCGCAGCATTGCACAACACGGGTGCACAGACCTACATGCAGACAGTGCATTCATACACATAAAAAAAATAAAATTAAAAAAAAAAAAAAAGAGAACCCAGATTCAATTCCTAGCACCCACATGGTGGCTAACAACCATTTTAACTCCTGTTCCTAGTACTCAGGCATTGTATAATTCAAGATGCTAGGTGTTTTGAGTCTTGGAAGGGAAAACAGTGTTTTGGTATTACTGCATCTCAATACATGTTCAGTTAAAAATCCAAAACTTTGAAGCCGGGTGTGGTGGCACACGCCTTTAATCCTAGCATTTGGGAGGCAAAGGCAGGCGGATCTTTGTGAGTTCAAGGCCAGCCTGGTCTACAGAGTGAGTTTTCCGGGGACAGCTTGGGCTACAGGGGAAGACCCTGTCTTGAAAAGACCAAAAAAAAAAAAAAAAAAAAATCCAAAACTTTGAGAAATTAAACATTTAAAACCTTATCAGTTTGATGAACATAGAATACATACAGCAACAGCTGTGTGTGTGTGTGTGTGTGTGTGTGTGTGTGTGTTAGTATGCATGTTAGTATGCTGATGTGTCCAAGGAGATCAGAAGATGATGTCAAACATCCAGGAACTGAAATTACAAAAAGTTATGATCCTCTTGTTATGGGTGCTAGGAATTAAACTTGTTCTCTGTTAGAGCAGCCATCTCCAGTTTCATGCAGCTTTCTTTTTTATTTTATTTTTTTTATTAATTTTATTTATTTCTGTATGTGTATGAATGAATGTACTGTCTGCATGCAAGTTTGTTGCACCCGTGTCGTGCAATGCCGCGGAGGTCAGAAGAGAGTGTCGGATTCCCCTGGAGCTGGAGTTCTCCTGGAATTGGAGTTTCAGGTGGTTCTCGGCCGCCATGTGGGTGCTGGGGATCGAACCCGGGTCCTCTGCAAGAGCGGTCGTCGCTCTTAACCGCTAGTCCATAGCTTAAGACTTGCTGGGCGTGGTGGCGCACGCCTTTAATCCTAGCACTTGGGAGGCAGAGGCAGGCGGATCTTTGTGAGTTCAAGGCCAGCCTGGTCTACAGAGCGAGTTCCAGGACAGCTGGGGCTACAGGGAGACCCTGTCTCGAAAAGACTTAAAAAAAAAAAGACTCTCAGTATAATGTATTGTCTCTTGATGTTTTGGCATTCAGATGGAAACATTGCCACAAAGTATGTAGAACCAGGCTTAGATAGATGAATTTCAGTTTTATTCTAATTATCAGTAAATAATCAAATACTTTATAAGTGATACATCTTAATATTTTTTCCTTGGAGTTTTGCATATGAAATCCACTTGTGTATAATGTTAATATTGAGTTGAGTTTTAAGAAATTAGGGTGTGGGAAAATTGAGGTGTTTTTATTTTATTTTATTTTATTTTTTTTTATTTCTGTATGTGTATGAATGTACTGTCTGCATGCAAGTCTGTGCACCCATGTCGTGCAACGCTGCGGAGGTCAGAAGAGGGTGTCGGATTCCCCTGGAACTGGAGTTCTCCTGGAATTGGAGTTTCAGACGGTTCTCGGCAGCCATGTGGGTGCTGGGGATCGAACCCGGGCCCTCTGTAAGAGCGGTCGGCGCTCTTAACCGCTAGGCCATCTCTCCAGCCTAGAAAATTGAGTTTTTAGTGGAAATACTTCCCAACTCTAGAATTTCTGCTTTCCCTGCCTTGAATTATCTCCCTTCAGTGTTAATGTGAAATTTTATATGCTAAACCATCATGGTATTTGAAATTTCAGTGTTCATAATGTAGGAAACTTTGGTTTCACTCTCAAAATAAAGTGCTTTGGTTTCATGTATGTATACAGCTTTACAAATTAAAGGCTAGAATACTATTTAGTACTTCATTACTTTTAGAAGCCAAGACTAGAGTTGTAGTATGTGCCAAAGATATCAATCCAAGTAGGCAGCATTATTATGAAGGGAGTGTTTTGTTTATATTTTGGAATCTAAAATATCTTAACCCTGTATTGCACAAAATTCACTTGCCAGAATGACAAGCCTAAATTGTAGTCAGTGTCCTGGGAAACATTTCAGAAGCATTTTAAAAGTTTTTCCATATTTTTATAACAATTAAAGGGTAACTGACAGACATTATGTATGAGTATCTTTATGGTTTTTGTTTTTCAGGCATTTAAGCATATTTAACCATTCATGAGTTGAGCCTCATTCTTGAGTTATGGATGACAAGGCATCTGTTGGAAAAATCAGTGTCTCCTCAGACTCAGTATCTACTCTTAATAGCGAAGATTTTGTCTTGGTTTCCAGGCAAGGAGATGAGACACCATCTACAAATAATGGAAGTGATGATGAGAAAACAGGACTCAAGGTAAATCTTCACAACCTAAGTCTGCTTTGCTAAGCCTTGCTCTGCCCACAACTGAAACTTAACAGAAAAAGAGATTATGGGGAGGCCTGAGAACATGGAATTATTTTTTAGTAATGTTGAAGAGTTTTATTTACACTTAATCAGAGATTTATATTTGATTAAGGATTTTTACTCTCTCAAAGGAGACCTGTCTCAAAAAAAAAAAAGAACAAAAAAATAATTTCTAAAACCCTCATCAAAAACTCTTCTAGTGTAGACATTTGTGGTTTTGTATTGTTCTGTCTTTCCTAGTCCATTAGTTGTGGCTCTTTTCTTTCAGCCCTAGTGTATGTAGTATAAGGACACTTGCAGGCCAGCAATGCCATTCAGTAAGACTGTGTGCCAGATACTGGGGATATGGTGGTGAACAAATTCCCCTCTCTCATAAAGCTTTTATTTTAATGGGTGAATGAAACTAAACAAATGAGAAAATAAATGTTTAGTTAAAGGCTGGGGATGTAGCTTAGTTAATAGAGTACTTACTTAGCATACAAGAAGCCATGGGCTTGATCTCCAGCATCATATAAAACTTAAGTATGGTAGCATGTGTCTGTAATCTCAGCACTTGGTTGGTAAAGGCAGGAGGATCAAAGGTAAAAGTTACCTTCTGCTGTGTAGTGAGTTTGAGGCCAACCTGTACAACTTGAGGCCTAGTCTCAAAACTTTTTTTAAATTTAGAAGTAAAGAAAATATGTTAAGAAAAATAATATTTGGGTCAGAAACGAATGACTACTTTGTTTTTTAACTGTTATCAATCTTTGTCAACATTTTGTTGTTGTTGGTGGTGGTGGTTTTGGTTCTTTTTTTGAGGCAGGGTCTCCCTTTAGTCCCAGCTGGCCTGGAACTCACTATGTAGACCAGGCTGGCCTTGAACTCACAGAGATCTGACTGCCTCTGTCTCCCGAGTGCTGGGATTAAAAATGTTTGCCACTGTGCCTGGCTTGTCAACATTTTAGAACATTCTTTAAAACATTTTATTTATGTGTGTGATGGCGCATGCCTTTAATTCCAGCACTCAGGATGCAGAGCCAGGTGGATCTCTTTGATTTCAAAGCCCCCCCAAAAAGAATAGTGGCAGCTGGAGAGATGGCTCAGTGATTTCAGAGGACCAGAGGACCCCAGTTTTGTTCCCAGTACCCACATAGTTCCATGGAAACTCAACACCATCTTCTGGCATCCACAGGCATTGCACACATAGGTGCAGCTACATACATGTAGGAAAACCACTCACACACATAAAAAAAATTTTTTTAAATAGTGTCATTTACTATTATAGGTATTAAGAGCTTGGGTATGTAGAACTTTTTCCTAGCATGTACAAGGCATGTTTATAATCTCCAGGACTAAAGGGGGAGGGGGCAGCACCAAGCATGGTGGTGCACTCCTTTAATCCCAGTGCTTGGGAGACAGAGGCAGGTGGATCTCTGTTAGATCCAATTAGATCTAGTCTACAAAGCAAGTTTCAGGTCACGTAGGACTATAGGGAGACCCTGTCTCCAAAAATAAAATAGGAGAGAAAAGAGGGAGAGGGAAGGGGGGAAGGGATGAATGAAGATTGAATCTGAAATAAAATGAAGGAAACCATGGAGAAGACGGGGGAAGATCTTACTTTCCTAAGAGAGCATCAGATACGAAGACCCTGAGAGGATTGAGGTTAGAGCAGTGTAAGGAATGGCAACTGATGACAGGCAAGGCCCACAGAACTTGGAGCTGGAGCTTAGGAGGAAGTTTGGACTTTGCTCTAAACCTTTGAAAGTTTTGATTGGGAACATGATCTAATTTTAAGCTCACTAGCTCAGAGATACTTCCAGTGCGATAGCAACTTCTCTGAAAATATTTACAAAGGAATACAGCAAGTGAAAAGCTTTAATTCAAGAAATGCATGAAAATTCAGTGGGAACATTAATAATCTGTGTCATTTTCCTCTTTCCCATGTTCTTCTTCCTTTCTGACCTGACTGAAATGATAATTGCTCGTCAGATTGGCATGATCAAGATGAAGTTCAGGCTGGCCAGATGGCTCAGCACATAAAAGCACTTGCCATGTACACTTGATGACCTGAATTCAATCCTGATGTATCACACATACAAAAAAAAAAAAAAAGATAAGCTGGGTGGGTGTGGTGGCACACATGTTTAATATTAGCAGAGGCTGGGGAATCCCTGAGATTGAGTCCAGCCTGGTCTACATAGTGAGTTCCAAGCCAACTGGGAATATAGGGAGACCCTGTCTTAAAACAATAATAATAATGTCACTTTCCTCACTCCCAGTCTGGGGTCTATTTTCTGGTTAGGAGCAGTACTCAGCATTTCAAATCCATGCAGTTTTCTGCTGCTTATTGTTCGCCATGTATGACTAAGATGCAGGCTCCATTTTCCCTGCGAATTCCTTTTCTGAGAATAGTGGCTCTACTTTGGGCACAGTAACTAAAGAAAATATTACCTTGTGAGAAGGCCATAAAGGGAAGTGCCATTATCTCATAGCTCTAGAGACTTTTGCCTATAGGGAAAGCCATAAAACAGCTTTTCTGTTAAAAAAAAAAAATTTACTTTACTTGTAGATATGAGTGCCTGTATATATGTACCTACACAGTGTGTATGCACTCAAGTGCAGAGGCCAGGAGGACATGAGGTGTCCTATCACTCTGCATCTTATTCCTTTGAGAGAGTCTCTCACTGAACTTGGGGCTCACCCTTTTTCAGCTAGGCTGGCAAGTCAACACACTCTAGTGATCCTCTTGTCTCCCCATCCCCCCAGTGCTGGGGTTACAGAAGCATGGTCATACCTGACTTTTTCACATTGGGTGATAGGGATCCAAACTCAATTCTCCATGCTTGTGCAGCAAACATTCTTATCCACTGAGCCATCTTGCCAGCCATTTTAAAGAATTTTTTTTAAGACTATATGTTGCTATGTAGCCCAGGCTGGCCTCAGCCTCCTGATTGATATTATAGGCATATACAACCACAGCAGATTGTTTTTCTTTTTTATTGGTGTGCTCATTGAAGTAGTAATTATGATTTCTTTCAAAAACTTTTGTATTCATGGCTTGGCTGCTTAACCCAAGAAGATTAACTTTTGGCTTATCTATATTTGACATCCCTTCTTTGCAAAACTAGCCATTTCTGGGTTTTAACTTGAAGAGAGTTTGCCTTTTTTCTTGAGTACTTAGAAAATAATGGAGGTCTCATAATTGTCCTAATTTTAGTATTGTGTCACAGAAAAAGGGAGACAAAGAATAATTGGTAGGGGATTGGGGATTAATTAGAACACAAACATTATTACTTAAGGTTGCTATCTTAATAGGCACAGTTCATCACACCCCAAAACAATTATAATAGCGACACTGAAACCACTGATAAACAAATCAGTTATAATAGCAGTGTTAATAAGAAGGTGAATTACTGCAAGATTTGCCAAGATGCAACACAGAGGCCAGAGGTGAGAAGGAAAATATTTGCATAGACTTGATCCATCAGGGATACCACAAAAAAACAAAAGTGCAGGATCTGCAAAGTGCAGTAAAGCAGAGCACAATAAAATAATATAGTCCTTTGTTAAAAACTGAAGGGTAAATGAATATATTTTGAAAATTTATTGATAGAAGACCTGCTTTACAAAAAATACAAAGGGTAGCGCTTCACCCTAAAACAATCAATCATCAAGAAGAGAGTAGCGTTAAGGTTTTCTAGAGGAACAGAACTGACAGATTGAAAAAAATTATATATATATATATATATATATACATATATATATATATGTATATATATGTATAAAATTTATGCCAGGCATGGTGGTACACATCTTTAATCACAGCACTCTGGAGGCAGAGGCAGGCAGATCTTTGTGAGTTCAAGGCCAGCCTAGTCTACATATCGAGTTCCAGGACAGCTAGGGCTACAGGGAGACCCTGTCTCAAATACACACACACACACACACACACACACACACACACACACACACAAAAGACTTTATTAATCAGCTTACTCAAAATTGTAAAAAAAAAAAAAAAAGCTGAATGTCACTGAGAGGCTGAGAACATGGTAGTACTTTGGTCTTTGAGGCTGGGTGGGTGCTTTAGCAGCTGGAGTTAGTTGCCCCACTGTGACTGTCACACTGGAGACGTTGAGATGAGACCTGGTAGTTGCTCAGTCCATAGGACTGGTCCTCAGCATTCCTAGTCTAGTGCTAAAAACCCAGAGGATTCCTAGAAAGCCGCTGATCCTTACTCAATGATAGAAGCCTGGAAACACTATCTGGGATGTCAGCAAAGGAATCAGCAGCAGCAACAGCAGCATGATAGCTCACCTGGCAGTGAGAGAGAAAATCAAAGCAAAAGGGAATCCTCCTCCTCTGCCAAGCCCCTTTTTATCTGGGCTACTGTCAGAAGGTGCCGCCCACATTTTGGGTGGGTCTTCCCTTATCAATTAAGACAGTTCTTCAGGTGAGGATCCCTGCTCAGGTGATTTTATTTTATTTTTCATATGAAACTGTTTATTCATAAATATTTTCCAAAATGAAAATAGGTTTACCAAAAAAATGTCCCTCACTGGGGAGACAGGTGATTTTAATTTGTGGCAGGTTGACATTAAAAAACCATCATAAGGCCTGGCGTGGTGGCGCATGCCTTTAATCCACTTGGGAGGCAGAGGCAGGCTGATCTTTGTGAGTTCAAGGCCAGCCTGGTCTACAGAGTGAGTTCCAGGACAGCTGGGGCTACAGGGAGACCCTGTCTCGAAAAGACCAAAACAAGCAAACAAACAAAATAAACCCCATCATTTTTGAAAGAAGATAATTGGCAAAAATAAAAATGTTTGGATAGTATGTGGATAAAACAATGATACAAAGTTTTTGCTATTGCAATAAAAACAGAGAGCTGGGAAGATAGCTAAGTTAGTAAACTACAAGCATGAAGACCCATGTTTGATCTCCAGAACCATGTATAAAAAAGCTGAAGAAATCTGGAGTTGTCCTCTGGGCCCCATGTACACATGTAGGCATACTAATGAATACACACAAAGACACAGACTCGTAATAGAAAGACAAATAACGAAGAGATCTGGATTCTACTCATATTTTAGGCTATTGGTTTGAATTGTTAGTAAAAGAGTATATTGCTAGTCAAAAGACGAATAAAATTGTGGGACAGGGAGAAGGGCTTTCCTGAAGAAGAGGAGTTAGCCAAGAATATTTTATATCATAGGAAGGAAGATGGGTCAGGTGTGGCGGCTCATACATATAATCATAGCACTTCAGAGGCAGCAGGCTTGCAGAGTAAAACTCTGTCCTTTTGGATTTATTTTATTTTATCTTGAATTTATTTTTCTTGTAAAATTTTGAATTACTGTTTGTTTTTTTCTCTTCCTGTTTCTCCTCTCCTTTTGTTAGGGTTCATGGGTCCCCCTCAAATTGTTGTAAAGTTGCAGCAGAGAGACCACTCACTTAACGAAGTGGAGTTTTAAAGGAGGGTTTAATATAATTATGACACCGGGCCAACGCTCAACTCGGGAGGAGTGTGGCCACAAGGTGAGGGTTACAGGGTAATTTATAAGTACAACAGCCAGTCAGAGTTTAGCATCACAGTTAAAGTTATCAATCAGTACACAAACCACAGTTATAGTCACCAGTCAGGGGGAAACAGGCAAAGCAAGCAAACTAATCATTCCTAGAATGACCAAGGAAAAAAATGGCTTAATGGTATCTGAGAACACCGTCCCTGAGTTTTTATAATCCTCCATTTCATTTTCTTTTTGCTTCTCTTAGCGATGCTTCTCTTCACTCTTCTTTTTCAGACAGGGTCTGAAGCTGACCTGAAGGAAGCTGGCCTCTATTTTACAGAAAAGGAAGCTGGCCTCTAAATTCATAGTAGATGGGCAGGCCCTTAGAATTAATCCAGAGATTTTTTTGTTGTTGTTCTCTCATCTTGTTTTTTGTTGTTGTTGTTTGTTTTTCAAAGCCAATTTTTACTGAAGCTTTCTGCGTTTCATACAAAATTTCTAATCAAATCTAGACCTGTGCCCCCTTCCTTACTCTCCAAACCCTATCAGAGCTCACACATTCTATGCATTCTGCCAAACATGTCTTTCTTTCTTTTTTTTTTTTTTAATTCGGTATGTGTATGAATGTACTGTCTGCATGCAGGTTTGTGCACCCGTGTCGTGCCAGTAAGATAGGCAAAACAACTGTGCTCCTTTTTTTTTTTTTTTTTTTTTTT
>VZQC01014654.1:1870482-1912807 GCA_009823505.1 Rhizomys pruinosus
GCGCCACCACACCTGGCAATTTTTTTAAAGTATGTTAACTACTTCATTTTGTTTGACATCTTAACTAGGTATAATATGAAACAGTAGAGTCCAAGGATTTCAGGGTTTTTTTCCTTTGTGTGGTTATGCTAAAGTTTATGCTTGGAACATACATAGTAAAAATGAAGCCATACATTGATTTTTTTTTTTTTTAATTTTTTTGTTTTCCCAAACTGCTACATTCTTTTTTTTATTAATTTTATTCTTTATTTATTTCTGTATGTGTATGAATGTACTGTCTGCATGCAAGTCTGTGCACCCGTGTCGTGCAACGCCGCGGAGTTCAGAAGAGGGTCTTGGATTCCCCTGGAACTGGAGTTCTCCTGGAATTGGAGCTTCAGACGGTTCTCAGCTGCCATGTGGGTGCTGGGGATCAAACCCGGGTCCTCTGCAAGAGCAGTTGGTGCTCTTAACCGCTAGGCCATCTCTCCAGCCCCATACATTGATTTTTAAAATCTCATTTTAAAAGGGGCCTGGAGCTGGGCGTGGTGGTGCATACCTTTAATCCTAGCACTGGGGAGGCAAAGGCAGGCGGGTCTTTGTGAGTTCAAGGCCAGCCTGGTCTACAGAGTGAGTTCCAGGACCGCTGGGGCTACAGGGAGACCCTGTCTCGAAAACACCAAAAAAAGGGGGGGGGGGGGCTGGAGAGATGGCTCAGTAGGCAAAGGCACTTGTCACTAAGACTAATGATTTGAGTTCAGGTGTCAGGACCCACATGGTAAAAGGACAGAACCAACCCCTGAAGGTTCTCTTCCAACTTCAATGTGTGTACCATGACATGCAAGGTCCTGTGTACACACTCATACAAGCATGCATGCATACATGTATACAAATAATTGTAATAAAAACAGAGTTATAAAAACTCTTATGATTCTTTGCATAGAGCCCCAACTGAGTGCTCTTGAAAGTTAAATTGATGGCTGGTATTCTCCTAGTGCTATTTCGGGCTTATTAGGTTATAAAAAGGCATGAACCCCGGATAAAAGGCTCATGAGGCTTAAGTCAGTCCAGGAACATGATTTACTTCCATGTGGGACTGCCAGAGTGGGCTGCCTGCAGACACGTGGTGGATCAAGAGCAGGATCAGGGCAGGGGCAGGATGGGGACTGGGGAGCCCATTTATAGCCATGGGGTGGGCCCTCAGGTACAGAGGAAGAGGTCAGATTGACAGCCTCTGGAGGAAGTGGGCATCTGTGTGCCCCTTGGGATTCTGGGAAGCCCAGACCTAACTGGGCTCCCATATCTATTTTCTTGGGTTGATAATACCGTTAGAGCACCCTGCAGAGCAGTTACAAAATGACAATTTGTTTTTTGTGTTTTTTTTTTGAGACAGGGTCTCCCTGTAGCCCCAGCTAGTCTGGAACTCACTCTGTAGACCAGGCTGGCCTTGAATTCAGAGATCTGCCTGCCTCTGCCTCCCAAGTGCTAAGATTAAAGGTGTGCAACACCCCGCCAGGCCTAAGATGGTTCTTAGCCGCCATGTAGGTGCTGGGAATTGAACCTGGGTCCTCTGCAAGAGCAATTTGTGCTCTTAATCCTGAACCATCTCTCCAGCCCATAAAATGACTTTTAGGTGTACCTGCCATGCTGGTTGTGAGGTATTCCCACAGAAAACCATGAATAAGAAGAGACCGCTAAGAATGGGGATATGGCTCAGTGATAGAATGCTTACCTCAAGCATATGCAATCCTGGATTCCATCCCTACACCCTTTACCACTCCAAACTGCAGCAACAACAAAACCACAATCCAAAATATATAAATGAATTCAGAGGACAGTGATTTAGTATCCTATCTTCTGGCTCTGGTTTCATGTTTTTTTGTTGTTTTGTTTTCCTGAGTTCAGTTATTTCTTTTTCTTTCTTTTTTTTTTTTTTTAAATGTCTTTTTGAGACAAGGTCTCCCTGTAGCCCCAACTGTCCCAGAACTCATTATATAGACCAGGTTGGCCTTGAACTCACAGAGATGTACCTGCCTCTACCTCTACCTCTGCCTTCAGAGTGCTGGGATTAAAGGTGTGTGCTACTGTGCCAGACTCCTGAGTTCAGTTCTTAGCACACACATTCATACTCACAACTGCCTGTAACTTCAGTTCCTGATCTCTTGTGGCCTCCATGGGCTCCTGTATGTATGTGATTCTTGAAAATGCATGAAGGCAAATAACACATATTAAATAACAAATCTTTTTTAAAATTTACATTTAAATAGTAAGTTGAGGTGGAGCTCCTCATTAAAAATGTTTCTAGAGCTAAGAAAAGTCTCATTTACAAAAATAGTTGATAAAAATACTCCTGTGGGGGCTGGAGAGATGGTTTAGCAGGTTAAGAGCACCAGCTGCTCTTGCAGAGGACCGGGGTTCGATTCCCAGCACCCATATGGCGGCTAAGAACTGCCTTTAGTGCCAAGCATGGTAGCACATGCCTTTAATCCCAGAAGAGGCAGAGGCAGGTGGATCTCTTTGAGTTCTAGGCCAGCCTGGTCTATATAGTGAGTTCCAGGATAGCTGGAGTTACAGGGAGACCCTGTCTCAAAAAAGACAAAATAAATGGGTGTATGAATTATTTGATCTTAGTAACCAAGTCTTCAAGTCTACAAGAGCGAGCTCCAGGCCAGCTGGGACTAAAGAGAGAGTCTGTCTCAAAACAAAAACAAAACACAAACTAAATACTCCTGTATTATATAAGAAGGGAGACATGATGTGTGACTTTTTGAGACAAATCAGGTTTCTGTTTCTCTGTCTCCTTTCATGTTAAAGTAATACTAAATTCTTAATGGTATCCTTAGGTTGTTTCTTTGGTCCGTCCTTTGTACAATAAGATGCAGAGCTAATCAGAACAGATACAGTTTAAAGTGAAGCACAGAGTGACCTTTTTTTTTTTTCCTGGGTTCTCAGAATGGATGAGCTGGGTTTGGCAGTGCAAACCAGGGGGAATGAGCTAGGAGGATCATGAGTTTCATGTTGGCCTGGGTGTATAATGGAATCCAGTTTCACAAAGTCTTTTTTAATTGAAACAAAATTTTTATATTTTACATGTATGGCTACTTGTATATATGTGCACCTGTGTCATGCAATGCCTGCAAAGGCCAGGGAGGGCCTAGGTTCCCCAGGAACTGGAGTTACTGACAGTTATTACTCACCACGTGGGTGCTGGCAAGAGCAGCCAGTGCTCTTAACTTCTGAGCTATGCCTCCACCCTTCAAAATGTCTTTTTGAAAACTCAGTACCAGAGCCATGCGTGGTGGCACACACCTTTAATCCTAACACTTGAGAGGCAGAGGCAGGCAGATCTCTGTGAGTTCAAGACCAGCCTGGTCTACATAGTGAGTTCCAGGACAGCTGGAGTTACAGGGAGACCTTGTCTCAAAAAAGACAAAAAAATGGGTGTATGAATTTTTTTTTTTTTTTTTGGTCTTTTTGAGACAGGGTCTCCCTGTAGCCCCAGCTGTCCTGGAACTCACTCTCTAGACCAGGCTGGCCTTGAACTTACAAAGATCCGCCTGCTTCTGCCTCCCGAGTGCTAGGATTAAAGGTGTGCGCCACCACGCCTGGCCCATTGTTACTTTCTAAGTCATGAGTCCACAGTGCACTAATTTNTTTTTTTTTTGTATGAATTATTTGAAATTAGTAACCAAGTCTTCCAATGTGAAAATTGGACTCGAGGTTTACTTATGCCTTACTCCGACAAAATCAGTTTTTATATATTTCTTAATGGCTCAGTTTTTAACACTGAAATTGAGCAAAATTGCTCAGTTTGAACCATTTTCTTTTGTATTTTTACTGATCGAGGATAAAAGTATCAGGGAACTTCAAATCATGAGTAATTTATCTTTAACTTTTTTGATCATCTAGGGATTTCTCAAGCACAGATTATTATTTTGTAAACATGCCTTCTTGAAGACCTAAGTTTCCTCCACAAAAAGATCTAGCTTTTTTTGGTCTTTTCATGACAGGGATGCCCCAGCTGGCCTGGAACTCACTGTATAGACCAGGTAGGCCTGGAAGTCACAGAGGTCTCGCTTAAGTGTAGAGGTTTCATTGTATGTGCATCACTTAGGACTGGATATCTTTTTTTTTTTTTTTTTTGGTATATTCGAGACAGGGTTTCCCTGTAGGCCCAGCTGTCCTGGAACTCGCTCTGTAGACCAGGCTGGCCTTGAACTCACAGAGATCCTCCTGAGTACTAGGATTAAAGGCACGTGCCACCATGCCCGGCAGGGCAGGCATGGTGGCACACGCAGGGCCGGATATCTTACAGACACTTAATCTCTGTGTATGACCAGTTCTGGAACTCTATAGTAGTCTCCATCTGTTCTGTTGCAAAAAGAAGCTTATTTCATGAGTGGTGGCCGGTATACTTGTCTGTAAATATAAGGATCTGTATTTATGTAGTAAGAAATATTTGTCTAGGAATGTGATCCCTGTAGGAATGTCTCTAGGATCTACAGGATCTACAGGATATACAGCCTCTCCAGCCATGTGTATTACACTGGGTTTACAGTAGCACACATGAGTTCCCTCCCACTGATCAGGCTTTAAGTCCAATTAGATAGCTGTTAATTACTCCCAAGATAAAAGTACCACAACTGCACCGATAGAGGTAGTTTGCTATTGACATGGTTGTAGTTATTAGGCTTTAAAGCTGGGATTGGATCATTGATTTTTTTTTTTCCTTTAGAATCTTCCATAGTGTCCTCTAAAACTATGAGAGCTAGTCTTTAGGGAGGAGGCTTCCATGTCAGTTCACCTCTATATCTCTAAGTCCTACGTCAAAAGTGTGTCCTGTCTTTAGTAATAAGGTCTTATCTTAAGTCCTGGAAGGAAACCAAGGGCTGTGGCAGTAGCCTGTGTAATTTTGAGAGTCTCTTGGACTACCCTGGCCAACAACTCAAAGGAAGATTTCTTCTGTCTGACACTGTGTATTTTGTTATATAATAGCCTTCTGCTATACACACGAACTCATGTATAGGTAGTATATGTGTATTTTTCAGTAGGCTTTTGAACTAATACATTTCTCTCTGGTTTTTCCTACCACCTAAGCAAATTTCACTCTCCTCTTTCCCTGTCTAGCCCTCCCTTCTCCCTCTCCAGTTAAAGTACCAGTAGTGTCCCCATTATGATACCTGTCTCCCGTTATCCTCCCTCTCTCAGGCTCCTCCTTCTCCATATTTACCCTTTCATTAATACATTGTTTTGAGGACTTTATAAGACATAACACTTTATTTTAGAGATGATTATGGAGGGTGTTAAGAATGCCATCAGCAGCAGGGAAGAGAAAGCCCTCCTAGCAAATTTTTTCTGCTATAACAAAAAGTCTGAAAATAAGCAGTTGCTACTTTAAGTTGTTCCTGACCAGGGAAGGGTCGACAAGCTATACAGTAATGGTACTAAAACCCAGAGCCTCTTGCTTACCAGACAAATGGTAAGCATTTGAACTGAGTCCCCAACCCTAGTACTTCCATAAGCCTCCACAGCCAACTTCAGTGTACAGCCCAATGCTCAAAATTATGTCATGAAGCCGTGAAAACTTTTCACTTTTCCAGCCTTTAGTAGAGGTGGAGAAAAGGCAAGAGAAAAGATAAGTGCCTGCTGGTCCTTTGACAGGATAAACGGTTTCTGTAAATGCTGGTATTGGTTCTCAAGTACTCTATTGCATGTAAAAAAAAAAAAAAAAGAATCTCAAGAGGTGCATTATTTTTTTTAACTTTTTAATTTTCACAATTTCCATATGGTATAATGTACAGTATAATTTGATGGTATTTAGATCACCTTCCCTATCTGTACCTCCTCTTACTGCCCCCCATCCAATTTAATGTACTCGATTATATATAATATACATAATATTATATTTATATAATATATAAATATATATAATTGAGACATATATGTGTGTGTGTGTGTGTGTGTGTGTGTGTCTGTATGGCCTATAAAGTCTTAATTTGTGTCCCCAAATGTCCTTCAGTGTGGGTTCATCCTCTGGAGCCTGGTTAACCTACCAACAGTCCCATCTTGAAAAGAGACTGTTGGGGCTGGAAAGATGGCCTATCGGTTAAGAGCGCCGACTGCTCTTGCAGAGGACCCGGGTTCGATCCCCAGCACCCACATGGCGGTTAAGAACCGTCTGTAACTCCAATTCCAGGAGAACTCCAGTTCCAGGGAAATCAGAGACCCTCTTCTTTTTTTTTTTTTTTTTTTTTAATTTTTATTTATTTCTGTATGTGTATGAATGTACTGTCTGCATGCAAGTGTGTGCACCAGTGTCGTGCAATGCCGCGGAGGTCAGAAGAGGGTGTCGGATTCCCCTGGAACTGGAGTTCTCCTGGAATTGGAGTTTCAGATGGTTCTCAGCCGCCATGTGGGTGCTGGGGATCGAACCTGGGTCCTCTGTAAGAGCGGTCAATGCTCTTAACCGCTAGGCCATCTCTCCAGCCCCCAGAGACCCTCTTCTGACCCCAGTGGCATTCCACGACATGGGTGCACAAACCTGCATGCAGCCAGTACATTCATATACATAGAAAATAAATAAAATTTTTTTTAAAAAGTGGGTTTTTCTGTTTCTTTTGTTTTGTTTTTTTGGTCTTTTCAAGACAGGGTCTCCCTGTAGCCCCAGCTGTCCTGGAACTCACTCTATAGACCAGGCTGGCCTTGAACTCACGAAGATCCACCTGCCTCTGCCTCCCAAGTGCTAGGATTAAAGGTGTGCGCCACCACTCCGGGCCAAAAAAAATAAGTTTAAAAAAAAGAAAAAGAGACTGTCTCTTGCATCCTGCCTCCCTCCTCAGCAGCCGTCAGTTGCCAGAAGTTCCTTAGGTTGCGTTGGGGTTTCTTACCCACTTTGTATGTCTGTTTCTATTCTGAGATTTTTGTCTGGTTTGATCTTACATGGGACTTGTGGGTGCTGTTGCCATTGCTGTGTGTTCATGTGAGTAACTGCTAATTGTAAAACTCTAATTCCTTGTGGTCATCCGCACCTCTGGCTCTTACAGTCTTCCTGCCCCCTCTCCCACAATGATCCCTGACACTTTGGAGGCAGAATGTTGATACAGTTGTCCTATTTAGGAATGAGGCTTGTGCAGCCATTTGTTTTCTGCACACTGGCCAGTTGTGGGTTCTGTGTTAATCACCATCGACTACATAAGGAAACTCTTGTGAGAGTTGAGAGATCCATTAATATGTAGGTATGATAATAAGTCATTAGGTGTCAGTTGAATACTATAATTATTTTAATATTTTATTATTTTTATTTTATATGTATGAGTGTATTGCCTGCATGTATGTAACTATACTCGTGTCATGCAGTGCCTGCAGAGGACAGAAGAAGGCATTGGATTCCACTGGAACTGGAGTTACAGATGGTCATTAGCTGCCAAGTGGATTCTGGGAGTCAAATTCAGGTCTTTTGCAAGGGGAGACAGTGCTCTTAACCACTGAGCCATCTCTCCAGCCCTGAATACTGTAACTATTTAATAGAAACTAGTATTAGACTCTCTCTTATGTCCTGTGACATGTCTAGCCTCAGGTTCCTAAGCCTGATTTCAATGTCAGATGTAGGCTCCATCCTATGAAGCAGACCTTAAATCCAATTAGAAAGTGTTTGCTTACTCCCATAATATTTGTGCCACCATTGCACCAGTGGGCATATCTTGCCAGGCCAGTCACAGGATTCACAGCTGGGTAGGTTATTTTTTCCTTCCAGTAGCTTGCATAGCACCTTCCAGCACTATGAATGCTAGTCAGGAGAGGTGAGGCTTCCAGCACTATGAATGCTAGTCAGAAGAGGTGAGGCTTCCAGCACTATGAATGCTAGTCAGAAGAGGTGAGGCTTCCAGCACTATGAATGCTAGTCAGAAGAGGTGAGGCTTCCAGCACTATGAATGCTAGTCAGAAGAGGTGAGGCTTCCAGCACTATGAATGCTAGTCAGGAGAGGTGAGGCTTCCAGTACTATGAATGCTAGTCAGGAGAGGTGAATCTTAGAATTCAGCACCAGCTTGATTTCTCCTTGTTTGTTCTACAGCTCATGTAATATCTTCTTCAGTAGGGTGTTACTGTCAATTCCTGATGAGTAACCAAGAGCAGGGGCAATGGCCAATAGCATTTGAGGGTTTGTGGGTCTCCTGTTCAACAGCTTCAAAGAGAGAGTCCATTTTTGGCATTGGGGTTTTCCTTTGTAGGGGTAATGCTCCTCTGTTATGAGGTAATTCCTTTTTCTTTTTTTTTCCCCCCCTTTGTTCTTTTTTAGACAGGGCCTCCCTGCAGCCCCGGCTGTCCTGCAACTAGCCATGTAGACAGGCTGGCCTTGAACTCACAGAGATCTACCTACCTCTGCCTCTGGAGAGCTGGGATTAAAGGAATATGCCACCACGCCCTGCAAATTTTTTATGGTTTTTTATCTTAAAAGTTTATTTTTGCATTCTTCTCATTAGTTAGGGCTAGGCACTTCAGGGTTGCATATTCTCTGCATTTTAACTAATTGTGGAACTGTGTAGTGCTTCTTTGGATGAGTGGTGTATGTACTCATCTGTGGATACTTCTAAGTATTTACAGTATAGTCAGATTTTTGTAAGAATATATATTTTAGAAAAGTGGCAGTAGTATGATTCTTGTCTAGGTCTATGACCACTCCAGCCATGGGTATTTGGCTGTATTTATGCTATCATATAGCATATTTCCTCCTTTTGAGTGGTCTATAAGTCCAGTCATACAACTGTTGGTTACCCCCAAGATAAAGTGTACCATTAGAGATATTTTCCTGGGTTGTGTGTTGTGGTTGGTAGACATCCTAGCTAGGTAGGTCTGTTGGTTGCTTTTCTCCTTTGGCAGCTTGCATAGCACCCTCTGATACCATGAGAGCCTCTATATAGACCATGCTGACCTTGAATCAGACAGATCTCTCTGCCTCTGCCTCCTGAGTGCTAAGGACTAAAGTCATGTGCCTATACACCAGGACTTACATATGCATTTTAAGTAAGCTTATAATAAATTTGTTTCCCTATGGCTTTTCAGATATCCTTACTGTCTTTCCTTCCCCTCTATGCTGTATATTTGGTTTTGCTGCTGCTGTTGTAGTTGTTTTTGTTGTTTGAGACAGGATCTTCCTGTAGTGCTAGCTGGCCTGGAACTCGATCTGTAAACTAGGCTGACCTCCATCTCAGGGATCTGCCTGCCTCTGTCTCCTAACTGCTGGGAATAAAGATTTTGGATGTCATGTCCAGCCATGTCACCCATTTTTTAAAAGTGTAGATTTGGCCAGGCATAGTGATGCATGTCTTTAATCCCAGCACTTGGGAGGCAGATGCCGGCAGATCTTTGTGAGTTTGCCAGCCTGGTCTACCTAGTGAGTTCCAGGACAGCTGGAACTACAGGGAGACCCTGTCTCAAAAAGACTACCCCACCGCCCCCAAAAAGATTTGAAGGCCCAGGAAAAGAGGTTTTTCTTGGGTCAAACCAAGAGATCCTTTCAAGAAGTGCCAGAGATAATTTTGATGCCTATTTGCAGCCTCATTATTAGGCCAATAGGTTGTATACTGCATTGCAGTTTACTTTGAGATTTGGGTCTATGGCTGTGTTTCTCAGTCCTGGCTGTGTATCACACTTAACTGTGGTACTAATAAAGCATATCTTCAGGATACCATTCTCTGAGTCTGATTTAGATGTCAGGGTGAGGTGGCAAGGGACAGAGCAAGTATGGTCATGGTTATATTCAACTAAGATGATTTCTCACAGTGTAGTGCCCCTGCTAGCATCATCACCATCTCATGTGAACTTGTTAGAAATGCAAACTCAGCAGGGCATGGTGGCACACACCTTTAATCCTAGCACTCAAGAGCTAGAGGCAAGTGAATCTTTTTGAGTTCAAGGCCAGCCTGGTCTACAGAGTGAGTTCCTGGACAGCTGGGGCTATAGGGAAGACTCTGTCTTGAAAAGACCAAAAGAAAAAAAAAACTAAATTGACTTAATTATGTTTATTATAATGTCACAGGTAGTTATTTTGGAATTGGGTTGAAAAGTTTACAAATGGGCCAGGTGTGATGGCGCACGCTTTTACTCCTAGCACTCTGGAGGCAGAGGCAGGTGGATCTCTCTGAGCTCAAAGCCAGCCTGGTCTACAGAGTGAGTTCCAGGACACCAGGGGCTATAGGGGCACTCTGTCTCAAAAAGACCAAAAAAAAATTAAAAAAAAAAAAAAAAAAAAAAAAAAAAAAAAAAAAAAAAAAATTTCAACAGCACTTATATAAAAAAAATGATGTTTATAAGCACCTCTATCAAGAGGCCCCTTATTTCCATGTAAGAGTAGTTTAATTATCAGAACCTTCTTGGGAAAATATCAGCAAAAAATACTTTAAGCTGTTTTTAATCCAAATTTAGAGCTCAAGAGTCACAAAAGCTCAAAACAATGAAAAGTGGCTTGGACTGAGTTCCTCTGTAGCCCAGAGGTAACTTTGTACTAGGATTTTTTTTCTCTCTCTCTCTCTCTTTTTTAAAATTTTATTTTATTTCTTTTTTTTGTTTGTTTTTTGTTTTTTCTTTTTTTTCTCTCTTTTATTTCTATTTTATGTGTTTGCACTATAGGATTTTCTTTTTTTATGTGTATGAGTGTACTGTTTACATGTAGGTTGATGCACCCATGTCCTGCAGTGTCACGGAGGTCAGAAGAGGATGTCAGATTCCCCTAGAACTGGAGTTAAAGACAGTTCTTAGCTGCCATGTGGGTGCTGGAAATCGAACCCTGGTCCTCTTCAAGAGCAGTCAGGGCTCTTAACCAACCCCTGAGCCATCTCTCCAGCCCAAGGATTTTTTTTTTTTTAATTTATTTTATGTGTATGAGTGTATCGCCTGCATGTATGTAAGTATACCTGTGTTGTGAAATGCCCACAGAGGTCAGAAGATGTCAGATCCCCTGGAACCGGAGTTCATATGGTTGCTGGGAAGCAAACTTGCTTCTTCTGCAAGAGCAGTCAGTGCTCCTAACCACTGAGCTGAACTGTGTCTCTAGCACCACACCTCCTTTTTTTGGATTTTCATCTTAACCTCTGCTAATAATGTTGGATAGGCCTCACTCTTGACAACTGTACATCTCCACCCATTTCAATTCTTGTTAGCTTTTAATCCTCAGAATGACATCCAGAGTAGCCCCTCTATTCCTTTTAACCTTTTTGTAAATTTTTAAAATTTTTCTCTTCTTGAATAAGAATTTAGTAATAATCCTGGATTTTGTCCCTTGTTTACTTTCTTAACATTGACCAGTCTTCACTTGATTTTATGTTTGTTTACTTCCTCTTCTGAGCAAGTATTATTAAGCCATCTTGGGCTGGGGATATAGCTTCATGAAAAAAATAACCAAAGAAACTATCTTTGAAATATGGACTTGTTAATCCGCAGGAGTTCAGTACTCATGACCTTGCTTTATTTAGAACTGTGAAGACCAGGGGCTGGAGAGATGGCCTAGCAGTTAAGAGCGTCGACCACTCTTACAGAGGACCCGGGTTCAATCCCCAGCACCCACATGGCGGTCGAGAGCCCTCTGAAACTCCAATTCCAGGAGAACTCCAGCTCCAGAGGAATCCGAGACCCTCTTCTGACCTCCGCGGCATTGCACGACATGGGTGCACAAACTTGCATGCAGACAGTACATTCATACACATACAGAAATAAATAAAATTAATAAAAAAATTTAAAAAAAGAACTGTGAAGACCCATTCATATCAAATAAGTCTTCCTCAGAAGTACAAGAGACTTACTTCATAGTAGGAGTCATAAAATATATTTGCAAGCTTACTGTCTTAGAGGTTTCATTAACTTTTGAAAGCAAAGAATTTTCCTTTTCTTAAGTATAAAAAAATCTATTAAATATATTCCTAATTTTCATCAGACATAATTTACAAATATTTTTATTGTTTATAGTGCCTGTAGAAATGTTCACATTGGCCAGCTCTTAACCTGTTTCTGGGTATTTGTTTTAGATTCATTCTGCGCTTTTTAAAAAATTTTTTAATTTTAATTTTTTTATTTTTATTTTTTTAATTTTACTTATTTTCTGTGTGTATGGGTGCACTGTCTACATGCAGGTTTGTGCACCCATATTGTGCAATGCCTCAGAGGTCAGAAGAGTGTGTTGGATTCCCCTGGAACTGGAGTTAAAGACGGTTCTCAGCCGCCATGTGAGTGCTGGGAATCAAACCCAGGTCCTCTGCAAGAGCAGTTGGCGCTCTTAACCACTAGGCCATCTCTCCAGCCCCAGTGTTTACTTTTTGAATGTTGTCTATTTTTAAAAAACATTCAGAAGATATCTTTGTAATAAAAGCAATGTTTGCCGGGCGTGGTGGTGCATGCCTTTAATCCTAGCACTTGGGAGGCAGAGGCAGGCGGATCTTTGTGAGTTCAAGGCCAGCCTGGTCTACAGAGTGAGTTCCAGGACAGCTGGGACTACAGGGAGACCCTATCTCGAAAAGACCAATAAAATAAAATAAAATAAAAGCAATGTTGATATTTTAGAGTGTAGGTCCATTTTAGTCAGTACTGGCCTCTCACTTTGCTGATTGCATGTATTTGTGACCCTTAGATCGTAGGGAACGGAAGTGAGCAGCAGCTACAGAAAGAGCTAGCAGATGTGCTGATGGATCCTCCCGTGGACGACCACCCAGCGGACAAGGAGCTTGTGGAAAGGTCACAGCTGGATGGTGATGGAGATGGGCCTCTTTCTGATCCACTTTCAGCCTCATCCACCATTAACCCTGTGCTACTAGTAGGGCTTCAAAAACCTGAGATGAGCCTGCCAGTGAAACCTGGACAAGGAGGTTAGGATTCCTGCATTGCTTGCGTAACTGAAGGTTATTGTTTTTAATATTTGAGTGCCTTCCCTGTACTAGGTCCAAGAATAAGATTTAAAAAAAAAATATTAGTTGTCCTGAAGTTTCATTCTCCAGATGTTAGATGCATATACCATTCTGATTTCTTTTTAACTATATTTTAGTTATACTAAGACAGAAAAACAGTAGTTGCATGATACTGAATACAAAATCTTATTTTCATTGCACATGAAAAAGTTTATGAGGAAATTTGTAATGAATTAAAAAATAAAAATAAAAAATAAAAGTTTTCCATGAAAGAAGAAATCGATTATAGTATTGAAGAAATGATAGGATGATACTTGGTAAATAGATGTTTGTTCCAGGGTTATATCGCTTCTTTGACAGCAAGTTTGGAAGAAAGTAGTACAAGAGACAGAAATCCATGGCAAGAAAACAGCAATTGAGAAGTTTATTTGGAGAAACAGGTTGTTAAAACTATAGATGTTTCCTGAAAAGTAAAAGGAAGAAGCTTAAGATGATGTAATACAGTAGCTACCATGATGAGCGAAGAAACTAACTGCAGTCATATGACACATCAGAAATGTTCTTTAGAGTAGTCATATAGGAAATTTTAGTTAGAAAATCAAAACAAAATTAGGAGGCATGAACATGAGTCAGATCTGACTTGAGTTACATTTTGAATTTGGAATTAACATCAACACCTAAAATCTTGGTATTAGAGTTCTGGTGTGACTTGCCTGGCTTCCATGGGCATTTCTGTCGTCCCCCCCCTGCAGTATGGTATACTGTCCATTAGCACTTAACTTTAAACCTAAATATTTGCTATTCATTGCTATTCACAAAAAAACAAGTCCTAATTTTTTGTCTTTCAGATTCTGAAGTGTCAAGTCCTTTCACGCCTGTGGCTAATGAGGATAGTGTGGTTTTCAGTAAACTAACTTACCTAGGCTGTGCCTCAGTAAATGCTCCCCGGAGTGAAGTGGAAGCCTTGAGGATGATGTCCATCTTGAGAAGCCAGTGTCAGATTTCTCTGGATGTAACCCTCTCAGTGCCAAATGTATCTGAAGGAACTGTGAGGTATGGCTAGCCTCTTGACATCTCTATGAACTGCTGTTTTACAAAGAAACAGTAGTGAATAAAATGCAAACTTAATTCAGCTAAGGTTTAGTTTATGTGGCACTCAATATTTTCCAAGAATTGTCACCTCATGAAAAATAGACAGTCATTTGTACAGGCTCCACATCCTAGTCCTTACAGCATACTAGAGATCTAAGTGGTTTGAAGATAATTGAAACATACCAACCATGAGAGACTGGGGCTCAGAGGAGTCTTAGAAATGGGTATTATTTATATCAATTCAGAGAAATAAAGATAGCCAATTAGATAAGTTATCAATCAGTTAAATATAGAAGTGCTAAATACCAAAAATATTTCCATTTTTTTTCCTTAGAAAAATAAGAAAACACAATAAAGAAAAACAATTTGCTTTCTTTTTGATAAATACAGTTAAAACTGACTTATCAAGACTCTGTATGGGCTGATGATAGACTTGTCATTACAAGGACACGAATTCAACCCCCGGAACCTAAGTGTGGTGGTTCTTGCTTTTAATCCCACTACTGGAAAGCAGAGACAGACAGACAGACAGACAGATCCCTGGGGCTCATGGGCTGTCAGCCAGCCTGTTTGCAAGTTCCAGGCTAGTGAGAGGCTCTTGTCTCAAAACAAAAAGTTGGTGATGCCTAAGGAACAGCAGTTGTGGTAGTTCTGTGACCTCCACGTGCACACACACACACATACACAAACACATAAAAATAAAAGATTCTCTTTGTGTTTACTTTTCTGTTTCTGTAACAGATACCTCAGAAAAAAGATTGAAAGGAGTTACTGTGGTTTCAGAGGTTTCCATCCAAGGTTAGCTGATTCAGTCTCTAGGCCTGATGAGATAGACTTAGCAGAAAGCTTTAGTAGAGGCAAAAACCTCATGGCAGGTAGGAAGCAGAGAGAAACAGAGGGAGACCTAGAAAAGATAGGCCCTTCAAAAAGCCTGCCCCAGCAGCCCATTTTCTCCAGCTCTGCCCCACCTTCTGAAGGTTCTGCTGCTTGGTAAAGTAGCACCACCAACTGGGACAAGCTTCCACTGCATGAGGTGACTGGGGCAATTCATATTCAACTCCTAACAATGCTTATGTGTACATGCCTCATATTCACCTTAACAATATGTGTCTGTATATGTAGCTATAAACCTATATACACATGCACATGGGCTGGAGAGATGGCCTAGCGGTTAAGAGCACCAACTGCTCTTGCAGAGGACCCGGGTTCGATCCCCAGCACCCACATGGCGGCCGAGAGCCGTCTGAAACTCCAATTCCAGGAGAACTCCAGCTCCAGGGGAATCCGAGACTCTCTTCTGACCTCCGCGGCATTGCACGACACGGGTGCACGGATCTGCATGCAGACAGTACATTGATACACATACAAAAATAAATAAAAAAAAATTAAAAAAAAAAAAAAAAAAAAAAAAAAAACACATGCCAAAAGCACAATGAAAGAACAATATGGGAACAGTGCAGAATAATTCCACATTAAACACTACCAGCCCATAAGAAAAAAGAAGGAAATTAAAGTAGTACTAATTGGAAAAGAAGAAGTTAAACTATCCTTTTTTGCAGACGATATGATAATTTACTAAGGGGTGCTAAAATCCCTACCAAAAAACTTCCAGAAATTATTAAGAGTTTTAGTAAAGTGGTGGGCTACAAAATTTGTAGGAAGCTTTCTTTTGTATGGAACAGGGACCACGCAGCCCTGCTAAGGGGAAGGGGACACAGCACCTGCCAGCATTTGCTGTAGGGAGCTGGACTCTTGGCACAGAGACCAGTTGGCTACTTCCTGTAGCCAGGCCTGAGGGGTACTTTTACCTCGGGCCCTTATCTTGGGNGCTGTCCTGGAACTCACTCTGTAGGCCAGGATCCAGTGATCCACCTGCTTCTGCCTCCCAAATGCTAGAATTAAAGGCGTGCGCCACCAAGCCCGGCCTGAGTCATTTCTTAATTTTATAGTGTGAACCTCTTCCCATGTCAGTAGGTATGGTTAAATTTTATTTTGATGGCTCATAAATATATATATCATATATAAATAGCCATTTCTAATGTTAGACATTTTAAAGGGTTTTTATTTTTTAAAGGTTTTTTTTCTTTTAATGAGAAAAGTGCTAATAATAGTTAATATATAGGTATGTAAATGCTTTATAAATATGTAATTTGCTCAATCTTCATCTTTATTTCCCTAGACTAAATTCCTAGTAGTCTTATTTGACCAAGAGTCTCCCCAGTATTACTGCTGTTGTTACATTTAGAAATAATTAATCTGGTTTATATTTTTGCCAAGTTTTTGTGTTTCTTGGTAACCCTTAGAAACATTTTGGTTCTCATAGTAATAGAGCAGTAGCTGCAAGTGGAAAGCAGAGAGTTAAATAGTTCATCTGAATATGTGAATTTTCTCTATCAGTTTCACAAAGATTCACATGCTAATTTTAATGCTTTCTTTTTCTTTTCTTTCTCTTCTTTCTCTTCCTTTGTTTCTCTCTCTCTCTCTTTCTCTCTTTCTGTCTTTTTCTTTCTTTCAAGACCAGGTCTCCCTGTAGCCCCAGGTGGCTGGGACTAAAGCGATATGCTACCACAGCTGTTTTAATTCTATTTATCAATGGAAACTTCTGTTAAAAAATTAATTATATTTATTTAGTTAGTGTATATGTGTAGAAGTCACCTTGAAATAATCATTTCTCTCCTTCCAAACCTTCTGGGATCTAACACAGGTTGTCAGCCTCTGTGGCAAATGCCTTAACCCACTGAACCATCTCACAGGGTTCTGTTAATGGAAACTTAAAATAATAATATCCTTTTCTCCCTTTTTTCCCTTCTCCCTCCTTTTCCCTTTTTACTTTCCCTTTCCCTTTTTTTCCCTTTTCCCTTTTTTTGGGGGGCAAGGTCTCCCTATGGCCCCAGCTGGCCTGGAATTCACTATGACCAGGTTGGCCCTGAATCACAGAGATCTGCCTGCCTCTGCCTCCTGAGTGCTGGAATTAAAGGCGTGTACCACCGTGTCTGGCAACTCCATCACTCTTCAGGCACAGTGCTCGCTATCTGGGGCAGCAACACCCAGATGGATAAAGCAAAGTACAGAAGAGCTGTTCAAAGCCTCCCATCCCCAGCTGAGCCCCACTGCTCTCCTTGGGCAGAGTGCGCACTCAGAAGCTTGGCTCCCTTGAACATTCCTGCTGGCTGCTGTCCCTGCCTCACCCAGACTCTCTGAACACTGGCACTTCCTTGTTCTAGGAGCATGGTTGCCTTTGTAGAAAGTTACTTTCTCTCCCAGGACTCTGGAGGCAGAGGCAGGCGGAGCTCTGTGAGTTCCAGGCCAGCCTGGTCTATAGAGTGAACTCCAGGACATCTGGGACTAAAGGGAGACCCTGTCTCAAAAAGACAAAATAGAAAAGAAAAAAAATTACTTTCCAGAGGTTGGAGTTTTAGATCAAGTGTCCGAGCTCCCAGAGCCCCCTCCTATGAATATATTGATAACACAGTCCCTTCTCTCCGTGAACTTCTGTTATCTTCTTCAAAATCTTTCTGACTACCTATAGCCACATCTTTTTTCCCAAAGGTGTAACACACATGAGCTCCCTCCCTGATCTCAGCCACTGTCAGCCAGACTGCAATTTGCTTGAAGGTTTCCTCTGGATCCACCTGACGAGTCTTCATTCAAATGGTATTTACTAAGTACCCATTCCTGGTGCCAGAATGGAGGGTGGCAGAGGAGACAGAGACCTGCCTTTAAGGGCTGAGGTTTGGCAGGAGCATAGGTAACTTCTAAATACAGTGACAGTCAAGGACAGAGGCCCCAATACAAATAGAGCCAAGCTAGGAGGCCTGCACAGTGCCCGATGAATAGATTCACATGTTAAGAGGTGATGTGAGCCCTGCATTGCTCAGGCCATGTCCAGGTGTTTGCACCCTTCATACTCACCCATGAAGCTGCTGTTGTTCTACTGATCAGGAGCACATAGTGGGTCTAGAAAGACCCCACTGTCCCCATGGACACCCATCACTCGGTCAGCTACCCAAAAGGCCATGCACCCTCCTTTGGCATTTGATGTCAGAAACCAGCCAGATCTTGGCTGACGGTGTTCTGTCAATCCCACAGCTCTAATTCAATGGGCAGGTCACTCGTCACGCTTATGTTTAGATCCAGCAGCAGCACCAGCGAAAGGCTGTTGTTCCTTAGCTGGGGACTCGGGTCCACTGTGCATCTCCCATAAGGACTACTCTACCTTGAATCACACCATGTACCCGTGAGAAAGGATTGGCCCTGACAGAAGCTTTGATTTCATCTATTTTTTCAGCTATGAGGTGAAAGTCTGTCTGTGTGGACACCTGAGCTTGTAATGACCCTACCCTCCGGGTCCCATAGCTAGCCTGCTCTTGTGTGCTCTCTAACCTGACCTCCCCAAATTATACACCAAATTCTGTCTACTTTGGGACATAAGAAAGGTTGGGAGACCAGCTAGCTATAAATAACCAGACACCCAAGACAAAACCAACCATGACACCACAGAGCCTGAAGTTGGGCAGACATATATTTATTTCCAAAGCTGTAAACACATATCCATTCCCTCCCTGAACCCAGCCAAGGCCAGCCTGACTGCAATACCCTGCCCAAGGCCTGTAGCACTGAACTTGGAGTCCCAAGACCTCCATCCCTGAGTTGAATACATGTGCATGTTCACAGAAGGAGTCCTGCGTGGCACCTGGAGACGGCCAAGAGGCAGGGGATTTCAGGAGGGTGACCTGTCACAGCCTCCAGAGGTAAGCAGTCTCAGCAGCACAATCAGAGTTTGGTGGCCTGCGTGGGCAGGATGAGAGATCCCAAGGATGTATTAGTGTCCAAAGGCCCGTAGTTTGAAACAGTACCTCCACCCAAAACGAATTTATTCTAAGGCCAAAGAGGAAGAACAATGGATTCACTGGAGCCAAAGCCATGGCCAATGGCATGGACGTCCTGGAGTTGGGGTCAGAGAGAGGTGAGCAACAGATTAACAAACAGTGGCCAATGGGCCAGCAAGAGCTTACCAAGACAGGGCTGCTGGGGGCAGACTTGGAGTGTCGAAGGGCGAAGGTCACAGCATCATGGACAGAGGCAAAGAGATGTTGCTTAGTGATGGACTCATCAAAGAAGTGTCCAGCCTCAAGCTGGGTGACCACAGGGCCTGTGGGTAAGGAGCAGGTCCAAAACACTGAGAACCACCAGGAAGCCCAGGCCCGAGGCAGCCCTAGACTCCTCGACCACTGCCACCGCTGACCTCTCTACTTACAGCTGGACACCAGTCACTCGTGACCCTGTGCCCAGAGGTCAGAGCAGAACGTCACATGTTACCTTCTATCAGTCTCAACCTTACTCCTTACAGAGAGGGCTTCTGACCAAACCTGAAACCTGCCACTTTGTCAATGACCGACCATCAAGTTCTTGGGGGTCCATCTGTCTGTACCCACAGAAGACTGGTGTTACAGGCGCGCACAGCCATGCCTGGTTTCTTACACGGGTGCTGGGGACTTGACCTCAGGCCCTCAAACACCACTCTCACCCACTAAGCCATCTCTCCCCAGCCCCGCTCCCAGCTCCTGACACCTGTGTCTGACCTCTGCTTTCAGAAAAAAAGTNCTGAAGTGTCAAGTCCTTTCACGCCTGTGGCTAATGAGGATAGTGTGGTTTTCAGTAAACTAACTTACCTAGGCTGTGCCTCAGTAAATGCTCCCGGGAGTGAAGTGGAAGCCTTGAGACGATGTCCGTCTTGAGAAGCCAGTGTCAGATTTCCCTGGATGTAACCCTCTCAGTGCCAAATGCATCTGAAGGAACTGTGAGACTCTTAAATCCTCAAACAAACACTGAAATAGCAAGCTACCCTATCTACAAAATCCTGTTCTGTGTAAGAGGGCATGACGGAACTCCTGAGAACGACTGCTTCGCTTTCACCGAAAGTCACTATAACGCAGAACTCTTCAGAATACATGTCTTTCGGTGTGAAATACAAGAAGCGGTAAGTCCTTAAAAGAAAACTTGGCAAATGAAATTTCATCACTGTGTCTATTGTTTGCTGTTGTTATTGAGAATGTCACAGGAGGGGAGATGGATCAGTAGATAAATTACTTGCTGCACGAACATGAGTTTCATCCCCAACATTTACATTAAAAGGCTAGGTATTATAGTTTATGCCCACAACCCCAGCATTGGTCCGTCCTTGGGGAAACACTGAGCACCAGTTTCCATGACAGACCCTGTCTCAAACAAAAACAAAACCAAACCAAAAATAGAGTAGAAAGTGATTGATGAAGATATCCAATGACAACCTTTGGTCTCCACATCCACAGGCACCAGTGAGCATGCCCATGCCCGTGCCCTTGTACACAGTGTTACAAGAGCTCAGTTGCTGTTTTAGATTGGACTGGATATGAATGTTATTCTAACAGTGATACATTTGCAAACTGTTCTTTTACAAGTGTGTCCTAAACTTGTTAGAACTATTCTTGGTCTTAAAAATATATTCAGGGGGCTGGAGAGATGGCCTAGCAGTTAAGAGTGCCAACTACTCTTGCAGAGGACCCGGGTCCAATCCCCAGCACCCACATGGCAGCTGAGAACCGTCTGTAACTCCAGTTCCAGGGGAATCCGAGACCCTCTTCTTACCTCCAAGGCATTGCACGACACGGGTGCGCAAACCTACATGCAGACAGTACATTCATACACATACAAAAATAAATAATAAAAAAATCTCTAATTTATTAAAAAAAAAAAATATATATATATATATTCAGATTCTGCTGGGCATGGTGGCACACGCCTTTAATCCTAGCACTCAGGAGGCAGAGGCAGGTGGATCTTTGTGAGTTCAAGGCCAGCCTGGTCTACAGAGTGAGTTCCAGGCCAGCCAGAGCGACAGGGAGACCCTGTCTCAAAAAGACCCCCCCCAAAAGAAAACATATATATATATATATATTCAGATTCTAACATTTTAGAAGTGGTTTTTTGTTTTTTTCAGTTGGGTTTATAATATTTTAATTTTTTGTTACTGGGTTTCCTCCCCCAGTGATAGTCCTTAAGAACCCTGTAAGAGGGGCTGGAGAGATAGCCTAGCGGTTAAGAGCGCCGACCGCTCTTACAGAGGACCCGGGTTCGATCCCCAGCACCCACATGGCGGCCGAGAACCGTCTGAAACTCCAATTCCAGGAGAACTCCAGTTCCAGGGGAATCCGAGACCCGCTTCTGACCTCCGCGGCATTGCACGACACGGGTGCACAAACCTATATGCAGACAGTACATTCATACACATACAGAAATAAATAAAATTAAAAAAAAAAAAACAACAAAAAAAAGAACCCTGTAAGATATATAATTTATTGAATGAAATAAGAAAGGCAAGTGATTATCTTCTCCAAAGTAAAGAACCATTCATCCTTAGTGGAAGTATTCTCTAGTTTTTAAAATTTTTATCTATTTATTATTATGTGTTTATGTACATGATGGGAGTAGTACACATGGCATAGCATGTAAATTGAGGTCAGAGGACAATTTTACGGAGTTCACTCTCTCCACTTTTTCATAGCCTCCAGGATTGAACTCAGGTTGTCAGTCTTACCCAGCAAGTCCCTTTATCTCATTGGCCCCCAAAGTACTTTGTAAAGTCTATAACTCAGCTGGGCGTGATGGCGCATGCCTTTAATCCTAGCACTTGGGAGGCAGAGGCAGACGGATTTTGTGAGCTCGAGGCCAGTCTGGTCTACAGAGCGAGTTCCAGGACAGCTGGGGCTACAGGGAGACCCTGTCTCGAAAAGAGAAAAAAAAAAAAAGAGTCTATAACTCAAAGATGGGCACCCTAGTGAGCTTCACCAGTGTCTAAGATATAGTGCATGTCCAGCACCCTGGCAGGTGCCTTCTGTACTCTTCCCCACCAGTAGCTACTATTCTGACCTGTATCACCAAAAGTTAATTTTGCTTTTTTCTGAACTTGATACAGAGGAAGTCACACAGTATATACTTTATGAGTCTAATGTCTTTAATTCTGTATTAAATGTGAAATCAATGGGAAAAAAATATTTCAAGTCTTAATGATAGCAGTCTTTTTCCTGAAATATCTGCTTGTAGGTCAGCCGGATACTTTACAGTTTTGCCACTGCCTTCCGCCGTTCTGCCAAGCACACCCCGCTTTTAGCAACTCCTGCAGCTCAGACTCCTGACAGTGATATCTTTACCTTCTCTGTGTCTTTAGAAATAAAAGAAGATGATGGGAAAGGTTATTTCAGGTAGAGCATCTTATACCATTTATTTTGTTGAATTATGTTAGTGCTGCACTTTATTATCTGTGAGCCAAAAGAAACTCTTGGTCAGATATATACCTTTTACATGTAACATGATTAGTTCTACAGGGAGTAAGTCAACAAAAGTGATAGAGGGGGGAAAATTGAATTTATAGTGACATTTTTTGTAAAGAATTTTAAAGCATTAAAAAGTTCATCTTGGCCGGGCATGGTAGTGTATGCCTTTAATTCCAGCATTCAGGAGGCAGAGGCAGGCAGATCTCTGTGAGTTCAAGGCCAGCTTGATCTACATAGGAAGCTCCAGGCCAGCTGGGACTAAAGGCAGACCCTGCCTCAAATAGACAAGAAAAAAAAAAAAAAAAGTCATCCTATGGAACACCTCATACTGTATTATTTTAGTCAGAATGTCTGGTGGGTTATTCTACAGTAAAGTAGAAGAGATATATAGCTAAATTTGTCTCACTTTTTAAATTTTTGTTGTTGTTGTTGTTGTTTTTTGTTTTTTTGAGACAGGGTCTCCCTGTAGCCCCAGCTGTCCTGTAACTCACTCTGTAGACCAGGCTGGCCTTGAACTCACAAAGATCCTCCTGCCTCTGCCTCTCAAGTGCTAGGATTAAAGGTGTGCACCACCAGGCCCAGCTTTGTCTTGCTTTTTAAATTAGTTTGGTTGACTTGTTTTTGATCTAAAGATCTGAAGGCTTTTGACTCCAGTATTACCAATAAAAGCTTATTTAAACCCGTTTGAAGAAAAGATGAATAGGCTGGCTATATCTCAAGTTTCGCCTTTTATGTAGAAATAACTGAGTTGGGTGTTTCTCATTTTATGTATTTATTGTTGTTGAGATGGGGGTCTCACTGTGTAATGCAGGCTGCCTTAGAACTCAAAATGCAGCCCAGGCTGGCCTCAGAGTCAAAGTGTGATAGGTGTGAGCCATTGTACCTGACTGGCTTGGTTTTTAAATAAAGTAATGTTTCTTTGAGTGATGGGGGAAAAAAAAAAACAAACCTGGGATGAAAATAAAAACTTTGCAAACAGACAGTAAAAAAGAAACAAAAAAGAATGAATGAACAAATTGGGGCTAGAGAATTGGCTCAATGGTTAAGAGCACTACTGCTCTTGTAGAGCACCCACATGGTGGCTAACAGTCATCTGCAGCTCCAGTTCCAGGTTTCTAATGCCCATTTGTCCTCTGCAAGCACTGCATGCACAGTGGCACTTACATACAGGCAAAGGGCTCACACATATAAATATAAATAGATTTAAAAATATCAAAACTAGGTTTAGTTACTGCCTCTATTAATAATGTGATGGTTTCCAAACTTCCTCTCCTCTCCTGGCTGTAATTTTCTTATTTATGTAATGCAGTGGCTAGACTCTCAAATCATTTTTGATAAAATCCGCCCCCCCCCTTTGGTCTTTTTGAGACAGGGTCTCCCTTTTAGTCCCAGCTGGCCTGGAACTCGCTCTGTAGACCAGGTTGGCCTTGAACTTACAGAGATCCACCTGCCTCTGCCTCCCAAGTGCTGGGATTAAAGTCATGCACCACCACGCCTGGTGATAAAATCCTTTCTAACTTTAAAGTTAAGTTATGGTTGCGAGATAACTGGCTTTTCACATAGTTCATATTGTGGGTCCGAAAATCGTACAGAAAAACTCTCAAGCCCAGGATTCAATCTTTAATACAAAATTTATTTAATTTGCTGGTGCACCAGAACCCGATTAAGAAAACTGATGCATCAGGGGGACCAATCATTGATGCATCAGGGACGCAACCCAATTCATGCAGGGATGAGTGCGACCCCAGCTTTCTGTTACAAAGCTTTTAAGGACAAAAACCACAAACTATAGGAATTTGGTGACATTATAGAAACACAATTGTGAGGCTATGGAAACACAAAACAAGCAGTGGTGACCTTTAAACTGGTTGTGTTTAGCAGTGTGATGCCTCTTGGAGAAGAATGGGCTCCTTAGGAGGTAGAAAGGACTCCTTCAGGGTTGGGAAAGTTCATCCTGACCTCAGGTAGCTATGGGAACTAGGAACTCTGGGCCAGACTGTATTCTTGTGGTTAAGATAGCCAACTCAATTTTACAATTAACTCCTTCCTTCTAATTAATTCTTTCTGACCTGGTCCTAAGAATATCACAAAATGGGTGGTCATAGTTAATACTTGTGTTTATAATTCTCTACAGCTTTCATTAAATGGGTAAAGTGAAACTATATATGATCTGTAATAATTGCTTTTAAATGAAAAGCACAGTGACTTTTTGTTAGAAAACTCTTAATACTGGTCATCCTTTAGAATTTGGACTTCTTGTGCCATCTAATGGCAGATTAGGGCACAGTGCATTTTCAGCTCTGAGGATTAAACTATTAGACATCATGTACTGTTTTCTTGTCATCTACATTTGTTTTTTAAAAACATGTGTGTTTGTATGTATGTTTGTGTAAGTCAAAAGACAACTTTGTATGTGTGTGTGTCAGAAGACAACTTTTGTAGTTGTAGTTGGTTCTTTCCTTCCATCATGTGAGTCCAGGGATAAAACTCAGATTGTCAGACCTGGGTGATAGACACCTTCAGAACCATCTCACTCACCCTATTTTTCCATTCTTTCTCTCTCTCTCTCTCTCTCTCTCTCTCTCTCTCTCGAGAGAGAGAGAGAGAGAGAGAGAGAGAGAGATTAAGAAAACTGATGCATCAGAGAGAGAGAGAGAGGGAGAGGATCTCCCTTTAGTCCCAGGTGGCTGGAGCTCATTCTGTAGACCAGGCTAGCCTTGAACTCACAGAGATCCACCTGCCTCTGCCTCCCAAAGCGTGCATCACCACACCCAACCTCCATTCTTTTTTTTTTTTTTTTAATTCATTTTATTCATGCCGGGCGTGATGGCGCATGCCTTTAATCCTAGCACTTGGGAGGCAGAGGCAGGCAGATCTCTGAGTTCAAGGCCAGTCTGGTCTACAAAGCAAGCTCCAGGCCAGCTGGGACTAAGGGGAGACACTGTCTCAAAAATACCAAAAAAAGGAAAGAAAAAAATAATTTCAAATACTGATTTGTCTTGATTATTTTAGATGTTACGCCACCACACCCAGCCTATCTCTATTTTTTTTTAAAGACACCTTTTTTTTTGAAATTTAAAGGATCTGTGATTAAGTTATGTATTCTTTAAATATGTGTTTAAGCAAATAACACAGTAACCAGCTATACAGAGCAAAAGAAATTAATATTTTTTTAGTTCTGTATACTAGGTGCCAATGATGGGTACCTTTTAGTTGTCTAACTTAATTTGCTTTCATTTTTATTTTATATGTATGAATATATTGTTTGCATATGTATTAGTGCATCCTTGTGCAATTCCCACAGAGTCAGAAGAGGACATTGGGTGTCCCTGGAACTGTAGTTAATAGACAGTTGTGGGGCTGGAGAGATGGCCTAGCGGTTAAGAGCACAGACTGCTCTTGCAGAGGACCCAGGTTCAATCCCCATTACCCACATGGCAGCTAAGAACCGTCTGTAACTCCAGCTCCAGGAGAACTCCAGTTCCAGGGGAATCCGAGACCCTCTTCTGACCTCCATGACACGGGTGCACAAACCTACATGCAGACAATACACTCATACACATACAAAAATAAATTTAAAAATAAACAAACAAAAAAAAAAACAGACAGTTGTTAGCCACTATGTGGGTTTTGGAAATTGAACCCAGGTTCTCTGTAAGAGTAGCTGATGCTATTAATCGATGAGCTTCGCTCCAGCCCCGTCTTAACTTTTCAAAGCAACAAAGGAGTGGGAACAGCTGGCTTGGTGGTGCTCACCTTTAATCCTGACATTTGGGAAACAGAAACAAGCAGGGCTCTGTAAGATCAAGATCAAGTTAAGGCAGCTGGGGCTATAAGGATGCTCTAAAAGAGTGGACACTAGAGCCACGTTTTTTAGGAAATATAGTGTAAATTTTCTAGCTTTTATGAATGCTTAAGTATACTAGTGGGATTCTGTTTTCACATCAAGAAGCAGGTAATTTTTTTTTTCTTTTTTTACTATTATTTGTAAACTAGGTATAGAAAAGAAATTTGTTTAAAAAATTTGTTATGCTGTTTGGCAGAACAGTTTGCAACATTGATGAGATGTGTTGGCCTTTCAGTTCTGTTCCCAAAGATAAGGATAGACAGTGCTTTAAACTCCGCCAAGGAATTGATAAGAAGATTGTCATCTATGTGCAACAAACCACTAACAAAGAACTTGCCATTGAAAGGTAAACATTCTTTTAAGTTTAGCTTAAATAAAAATTTTGGTTTTTATTAGACTAATGGAGTAGTCTGTATACTTTATTAAGAAGTTATTTGCAAAGTATTTAACCTTGGGCTGGAGAGATAGCTCAGTGGTTAAGAGTGCAGTTCCCAGCAAGCACATGAGGCAGCTCATAGCCTCCTGCCACTCTAGCTCCTGGGGTTCTCCTAAACACATGTGCACATAATTAAAAGTAAAGAGCCTAATGTTGTGTTGTACACCTTTAATCCGAGCACTCAGGAGACAGAGGTAGGTGGATCTCTGTGAAACTTAGTCTGGTCTACATAGGGAGTTCCAGGCCGGGGAGAACACAGGGAGACCCTGTTTCAATAAAAATAAATATTTCGAAAGTATTTTTTCCTCTAAGAAAATTTTCGTGCTTATTGTAGTGAGTGTTTCATTATTTTGATCATTCTCATAAACTTTTAGTCAATATTATAATCTCTATTATGTGGTAATTAAAGACAGAATTCGTAAGCTGGTTGTGGTGGCACACACCTTTAATCCCAGCACTCGGGAGGCAGAGGCAGTCAGATCTCTGGGAGTTCAATGCCAGTCTGGTCTATAAAGTAAGTTCTAGGACAGCTGGGGCTACAGGGAGAGCATGTCTCAAAAAGACAATTAAAAAAAAAAGCAAAAACAGAATTTGCTTAGTTCAGTTAAAGAAGTAATAACGATGAAAAAAAAAAAGTAATGATGATGATTTTCACACTACTTTATTATTCCAATAAATTCTTTTTCCACCCATAATTAAATTTTTCAATGACACAACTTAAAATTTGTGTGCATGTTACTGATTTATTCTCATACTTATGTCAGTTCTCTTTTCACAGGTGTTTTGGTCTTCTCCTTAGCCCAGGAAAAGATGTAAGAAATAGTGATATGCACTTGTTAGATTTGGTAAGGTTGGTTTCTTTTTGTTTCATTGTGATTGGTTTTTATGGGAAGGTTATAGCCTTCTTGTGAATGTTGCTTTACTTTATCTCATCGGAATCTCAGATTAAACACCTCATATTTATGTAGGTGTTTGTGTAAGCTATAAAACACAAAGAGAAAGGAATGACCTCATTCCTGACATGAAATTTATAAGTCTGACCTTGGATAAGTAGTTCAGCCTTGGTTGTTTGACCTGTGTAGTTGTGAAAATACCTGTCAGGTAGAGTGAAGTGAGAATAAAACTGCCCTGTGGTTTAGAAACAGAAGGAGGAGTTTTCATGGTGGCACTTGACTATGAGCCCAGCACTTGGGAGACGGCAGGCAGGAAGATCATGAGTTTGAGACCAGTGAGAGCTGCATAATAATACCTCATCTGAAAGAACAAAATGAAAATGAAGAAAAAAACAAAAACTTATGCTAGTAGTAGTAGCTCTTGGGATGATCATTCTGTTGCTAGAATTCAACATAGGTCTTTAAGGGGGGCAAGTTTCATCCCCCTTCCATTTTATATGATTCCCACATTTACCTTACACTTGACATTTTAGGAACAGTTATGCAAATAACTGATACCTTCTTTTGTTTTTGCTTTTATTTTGAGACAGGGTCTCTGTAGCACCAGCTGGCCTGGAACTCAGTACGTAGACCAGGCTGGCCTTGAACTCACAGAGATCTGCCTGCCTCTGCTTCCTGAGTGCTGACATTAAAGACATGCACCACCATGCCCAGCAGTATCATTAATATTAACTGTAATCATTCACATGTACCTGATACTTGATGAGCTTGGTGAAAGGCCACATCCGATCCCTTCTCCATTTCATAACATTATCTTGGAGAAGGCTATTTTATTATAGCTATATGAGTTTTCATGTACACTATAAAGCAAGTGGACACAGAAAACTGCCTGTACTGTGGATTGTGACATTCATCTGCATGTGGGAGCATATCATGTCTTTCAGATTGGGAACACAGTAAACATAATTGCATTTGATGGCTGTAATTATGTGGTTAAGCATGTGTTCCTTTAGGAGGGAGATATTCAGTAATAGACACTACAAATATTTCATCTCAAAGTCTGAACTGATATGATAGCTTTGAGTTCAGAAATTATACTTGATTCCTTTCCCCAACTTATCAGAATGTTGTATTTTAGCTGCTGATAAGAAAATTAGATTCAGATCATTGTGATAAAAACAAATATAAGATTTTAGAGGGCCATTCAGGTTTCTATAATGGTTTGCTGTTCATCCCAGAAAAAGCTGAGCAATTGTGAGTGTTAGTAGCTATCATGCCTGCAGTGATGAACTTGGAAGGAAGGTAAATAACTCATTTCATTCTTAATTCCTCTGGAATGAGTATGCTGCATCCAGGAAAAGCTTTTAAGTTAATGGTTGCAGAGCCAAGTGGAATAATCTTTTTTTTTTTTTTTTTATCATTTTTGGGCATAGCAGGCTAATTTGTTCCTTAAATCAGAATATATACCATTAATACCAGCACATTGGTACTTCAAAAACACCCTCAAAATTGGATCTGTTGCAGGAGGTGATCAATTAGTTTGGGATATAACTTAAGTGAATTGGCAAGTATACAGGGATCTGACATACTTACTCAGATGTCCCACAATTAGTAAAACCTGTTTGTAACTACTAGTTATCCTGACACATGGCGAGTCAGTCTCACATTCATCATTTAGGACCCGCTCACTGTCTTGATGTGTTCTGTAGACATTGGATCCACCTTTTGCTGGCATAGAATTCTCCCACTGTGAGCAATTTGGAGGAGACCATAAGCTATTGTTAAATTTTCTGCTGTATTTTAGATTCCTGAACTTTGTATTTTCTAGTACATATTTTAGAGACTACCATATATATATCAAACATACTATAAACTCTTAACTCTTGTGTTCTAAATCTGGAAAACAAGGGTTACCTGTCCTTCAACCACTTTGGTATTAAAGTTCATTTTTATTCTTTTCTTTAGGAGTCTATGGGTAAAAGTTCAGATGGAAAGTCTTATGTTATTACTGGAAGCTGGAATCCAAAATCTCCACATTTTCAAGTTGTGAATGAAGAAACTCCTAAAGGTGATACAAGTTTTTAATATGAACACTTCAGTCTCAGGAAGTTACCTACATTGGGGCTGGAGAGATGGCCTAGGGGTTAAGAATGCCGACTGCTCTTGCAGAGGACCCGGGTTCGATCCCCAGCTCCCACATGGTGGCTGAGAACCGTCTTTAACTCCAGTTCCAGGGGAATCCGAGACCCTCTTCTGACCTCCAAGGCATTGCACGACACGGGTGCATAAACCTACATGCAGACAGTACACATACACACATACAAAAATAAATTAAAAAAAAAAAAAGGAAGTTACCTTAGGACTTGCTTGACTACTCTCCAGTTGTTATCTAATTTTTGTGAAAAGAATTTTAATATTTGAGCCAGGTGTGGTGGCACACGCCTTTAATCTAGCACTCGGGAGTCAGAGGCAGGTGGATCTTTGTGAGTTCAAGGCCAGCCTGGTCTACACGGCAAGTTCCAGGACAGCTGGGGCTACAGGGTGACCCTGTCTCGAAAAGACTGTTTTTTTTTTTTACCACTCAGACTGTGCTCCCTCCCTCTGACTCTCCCAAAAGAAGAGCAGAACGATCATCAATGGCAAATAACAGTTGCAAAAGAGCAACACTAAGAGCCGGCTTCACGCTCAGGAAGGAGCACTACGACTCCTCCTCGTGGTTTCTGGTACTCTACACAGTCAGAGAAACTTCTCCAGTTACAAACTATAGAAATGATCCCTGAAAGTATAGTCTTAAGAATTTTAATATTTGAATTTCTTACTAAATTTGGCCTATATAGGTAATCATTTTGCTTATTAACTTTCCTTCCCTTCATTTTTCCCTTGTTTTCTTTTTAATTACATTTATTTATGTGTGTATGTATGTTGGGAGAGGGCATGTACATGCTGTGGTACATGTGGAAGTCAAGATAACATGTAGGAGTTCTCTCTTAACCATGGGTTCCAAGAACAGGTCGCCAAGTTTGGCAGCAGGCACCCTCACCGACTGAGCCTTCTTGTGTTCCTATACTTACTTATTAACAAGCTTCTAAATTTTATTTTCGTAGAGAAATTTATGTATGTACGTTTAAAAATTCAAAGGATTTACATAGAAAAAAGTATGCCCAATCCATATACCCCCCCCACCCCAAGAGAATCCTAGCAGTTTCTTGTGTTGTTTTAAAGATATTGTCAATGCCAGGTGTGGTGGCACACACCTTTAATCCCAGGAGGCAGAGGCAGGAACAAATTTCTCAATAGAAAAAAAAAAAATAGAAGTCAGACATAGTGGCCCATGCCTTTAATCCCAGCACTCAGGAGGCAGAGGCAGGCGGATCTCTGTGAGTTCAAGGCCAGCCTGGTCTACATAGTGAGCTCCAGGCCAGCTGGGACTAAGGGGAGACGCTGTCTCAAAAGTACCAAAAAAGGAAAAAGGAAAAAAAAAAAGGAAAGAAAAAAATAATTTCAAATACTGATTTGTCTTGATTATTTTAGATGTTACAGACTTCTGATAGTTGACCTTAAGATATCTTAAAAGTTTATAATAAAATTAATTCTTAAGAAATTATATGAGAAAGTATCCATCTTTTTAATTTCTGTCTTGTGTCTCTCTCTCTAGATAAAGTACTTTTTATGACTACAGCTGTTGATTTGGTAATAACAGAAGTACAGGAGCCTGTTCGATTTCTCCTAGAGACAAAAGTTCGAGTTTGCTCGCCTAATGAAAGATTATTCTGGCCTTTCAGCAAACGTAGTACTACTGAAAACTTCTTTTTGAAACTAAAGCAGGTACTCAATTTTTCCATGAATACACACAGGAGAATTCACTTCTGAGACTTATCATTAAGTTGTTGATTAGATCTTTAAAACAGTCATATATATTGTAAATATAAGAGGAAAGCTGTCACATCTTTTTACCATCCAGTTCCCATGTAATTCCTAATACTCTTCATTTTTCTAGAGATCAGGGATTCTACTATGTCTCATTTGTGCTCATTTTGGGAAAACATTAAACATTTCTTGCTGTGCTGATCTGATAAAAGAAATTCTCTTGCATGTCTGTATTCCACCTCATTTAATAGGATGTTTTCACTGGATGTAAGGTTCTGTTTTTATCACTCTCCATATACTTTGTCTGTTGAAGGAATTTTTTCAAAATGTTCTTAGAACTTATATTTTTCATTTCTGAAATGTCAAAACAGTTCTTTCTGTTTGTTTTATTGTTTTAATAGTTTGTTTTCATTCTTTTTTTTTTTTTTTTTTTTTTTTTTTTGGTCTTTCAAGACAGGGTCTCCCTGTAAGCCCCACTGTCACAGTTGGCCTCCGATACTAGGTCATAAGCCCGACCCACCACCACACCCTAGGGTTGCTTCCCGGCTGTTTTCCATTCATTTATGAGCAGGTTTTCACACACTTGAGCCATTATACTATACCTGTTTGGGAAATCAACTGCTAATTTATAAGGAATGATGATTATATTTTCCTGTTGATATGCCTGCATTCTATATTTAGATTGTGTTTTAACATTTTAAATAATATATTGCACACTTTAGAGTTGTTGTATTCTTTTTTAATTTATTTATAAATTGTTGTATGAATGTACTGTCTGCACATGTAAATTGGTGACCTTACTGCTTGACAATGCTAGCGGAGGTCAGAAGAGTCCATCAGATTCCCCTGGAACTGGAGTTAAAGACAGTTCTCAGCCACATGTGGTGCTGCTGGGATCGAACCTGAGCAGTCCTTCTGCAAGAGCAGTCGGTGCTCTTAATATGCTGAGCCAGCTTTCCAGCCCTGAGTCTGTTGTATTCTTTTGAAAACATCTTTTTGTTGTTTTTGTCTCAGCTGGCAGTTAACTTTGACAAGAGTCATCTTTCTTTTCTGTAATGAGCAGCAGGTGAAATATGGTCTATTTATTATTTAGGTTTCTTGATTCCCAATCTCCCTACAGCTTCCTTGTTTCCATTTTCATCACTCTCTAGCCACCACTGCCACTGCTGCTTAGTGTCCCTTTTTCAAGCCCCTTTCCTGTTCTCCTTTTTCCTTCTTTCTGGCAAGTTCTCTGCCACTGAGTTACACCATTGCCTCCTTGTCTATTTTTCTTTTATAGCAAAACTCCTTTAGAAATCAGTTTTTCCTAGCATCGGGAGGTTAGAGGCAGGTGGATCTCTGTGAGTTCAAGAACCAGCTGGTCTACAGAGTGAGCTCCAGGCCCACCTGGGGACTTAAAGGGAGACCCTTGTCTTGTGAAAATACAAACGGCATAAGGAGAGCGAGGGAGAAAGGAAAGAAAGAAGGAAAGAAAGGGAAAGAGAGAGAGAGAGAGAGAAAGAAAGAAAAGAAAGAGAGAGAGAGGGAGGGAGGGAAGGAAAGGGAAGGGAAGAAGGGGGGAAGGAGGGAAGGGAAGAAGGGAGGGGAAGGGGGGAAGGGGGGAAGGGAAGAGAGTAGATAGATCGATAGATCAGTTTTCCCATTGAGTTGTCATCTCTTTCCACCTGCCTGCCAAATCTGCTGTTGATTATGCCTCCTTCACTTAGTTTTCAATACATCTCAGACTTGGGACTGGAGAGATGGCCTAGAGGTTAAGAGCATAGACCGCTCTTGCAGAGGACCAGGGTTCAATCCCCAGCACCCACATGGCGGCTGAGAACCGTCTTTAACTCCAGTTCCAGGGGAATCCAATGCCCTCTTCTGACCTCCGCGGCATTGCACGACACAGGTGCACAGACCTACATGCAGACAGTACATATGCATATAAAATAAAAATAAAATATTAAAAAAAAAATCTCAGACTTATTCCCATTCTCCAATGCTGGACTTTCTGTCTCTTGGTTCGTGAAAACCTTCTAATAGTTTCTTGGGTCAATAATTTTACTTTTTTGTGTCTTTTTTTTTTTTTTTAATTTCTGTATGTGTATGAATGTACTGTCTGCATGTAGGTTTGTGCACCTGTGTTGTGCAATGCCGCAGAGGTCAGAAGAGGGTGTCGGATTCCCCTGGAACTGGAGTTCTCCTGGAATTGGAGTTTCAGACGGTTCTCAGCTGCCATGTGGGTGCTGGGGATCGAACCCAGGTCCTCTGTAAGAGCGGTCGGCGCTCTTAACCGCTAGGCTAACTCTCCAGCCCCTCTTTTTTGTGTCTTATACTACTACATGTCCAATCTGAAGAAATCTTGGTTACTTTCAAGACATATCCTAAATCTATTTTTCTATCTACTGAAATGTTAGTCCTTATTCTGTGTCATCACTTTCCACTGTATTATTCTAATAACTTCTTTAGTCATCTGTTTCTACCTTTGTAATAGACCATTATACCAGCTTAAAGTCAGATCCGTTTTTTCTGCCCCAAACCCTTTATCCTTATCTTATCCATTAAAAGCTACAATTATTTATTTTTTTAATTAATTAATTTATTTATTTTTGTATTTTTGAGACAGGGTCTCCCTTTTGTCCCAGCTAGCCTGGAATTCACTCTGTAGACCAGGCTGGCCTTGAACTCTCAGAGATCTGCCTGCTTCTGCCTCCCAAGTGCTAGGATTAAAGGCGTGCACTACCATGCTCAGCCAAAAGCTACAATTCTTAAGGTGTCTTCCTAAAGTCTACCTGATGTGCTACCTGTCACATCATACACAAATGTGTTTTTCCTTTTGATGGTTCATTCTACTCTAGGTGTATTCCTAGGGACTTGGTTAGCAGCCGTTCCTTCTACCTGAAATATTCCACTATGTAATATTCATCTTCAGATCTTATGAGTCTTCACTCACCCTGGATACTCATTTAATACTGCAGTTTGCCCATTCTTCCACACTGGTCCTGCCAGTGTTCTGCATCTCATATACATACAAACACACACACATACACACACATATATATAACACATACATATATAACATGTTTTCATCTTTTATGGTGTATGTTTATTATTATATTCCATATTCTTATGTTTCACAGTCTTTTAATCTCTGCTAAGGCAGGATTCTTAATATTTTTCATTAATTTATTCGAAGCCCTTAGAACATAGTTGTATTTTTATTTATTTCAGTAAATAGTTGTTCATAGTAAATAGTTGTTCACTGAAGCTTATTTACATGTGACTAATTTTCCACTCTACAAATTTTTTTTTCTGAGTTCAGTTTGATTTTTTTATACTTTTATTGATGTTTTGTGTATTTCAGACATCATTTTTCTTTCTTTTTTTTTTGGTCTTTTTGAGAAAGGGTCTCCCTGTAGCCCCAGCTGTCATGGAACTTGCTCTGTAGACCAGGCTGGCCTTGAACTCAAAAAGATTGTCTGCCTCTGCCTCCCAAGTGCTAGGATTAAAGGCTTGTGCCACCACGCCCGGCTAAAATTTTTTTTATATACATTTTTATATTTGTTTTTTCTAGAGGGTCTCACTAGTCATAGCCCGCCCAGAACATTGCCCAGGTTGACCTCGATCTCTCAGTGATCCTCCTGCCTCTGCCTCCCAAGTGCTAGGATTAAAGGTGTGCCACCATGCCCGGCTGAACATCATTTTTCAATTCAATTTAGACATAACCCCTTTTCCCAGCCCCTGACCCCACCTTAGTTTATGCATTCTGCCATACATATCCTGCATCTTTCTCTTAGTTAAAGTTTTTCTCTGCAAAGGTTTATTGTTTTGGGCAGAATTTAGCTGTATCAGTTCTTTGACCCAGTCTTTTTTTTGGGGGGGGGTCTTTTTGAGCCAGGGTCTCTCTGTAGCACCAGCTGTCCTGGCACTATGTACACCAGGCTGGCCTTGAACTCACAAAGATCCGCCTGCCTCTGCCTCCTAAGTGCTGGGATTAAAGGCATGTGCAACCATGCCTGGCAACCCAGTCTTTTATGTTGCTGTTGTTCCTTCCCATTTGTATTGTTCCAAAATATGCCTATATAAAGGTCACATATGTACCAGAATTATGTCCTTCAGAAATAAACTGTATGTTAATTCAGAAATATGTTTAGGAATTCACATTTTTTCTAAGATATGAATACATACCTTCCACCTGTTTACAGTAATTACAATGTCTGGAAATAAGTGGTAAGTTAATTCTGGGGCCCATTAAGACATTCATATTATAACAGCACAGTTGCTTTCAGATAAAAATATAATAATAACCCCTACCTCTCGCCCTGTACAAAAGTCAACTCCAGATGGATTAAAGACCTCAACATGAAACCCCAAACTCTGAAGGCGATAGAAGAAAAAGTTGGCAGCAGACTACAAGACAAAGGCATAGGAAAAGACTTCCTAAATCAGACAGCAGCTGGGCAAGAATTAAGGTCAACAATTGACAAATGGGACCTCATTAAACTCAAAGCTTCTGTACATCAAAAGAAACAATCAAGGAAGTGAAGAGAAATCCCAGAGAGTGGGAGGAAACCTTCACTGCAGAAACATCCCAAAGCATTGATTTCCAGAATATATAAACTACCCAAAAAATAAAGAAGAAAGAAAACAAATGACCCACTCAATAGATGGACCAAAGAGCTGAACAGAGACTTCACAAGTGAGGAATTAAAGATGGCTGAGAAACACCTTAAGAAGTTTTCTCCATCACTAATCATTAAGGAAATGCAAATCAAAACCACTTTAAGATATCATCTTACCCCAATAAGACTGGATAGGATCAAGAAAATAAATGATACCAAGTGCTGGAGAGGTTGTAGGGAAAGGGGGGACATTCATCCACTGCTGGTGGGAATGTAAACTCATGCAGCCACTATGGAAAGCAGTGTGGAGAACCCTTGGAAGACTTGGAATGAACTTGCCACCTGACCCAGCCATACCACTCCTAGGCATGTACCCTCAAGACTCACCGCACCACAGAGATACATGCACGGCCATGTTCATTTCAGCTCTTCACAATAGCAAGGAGCTGGAACCAACCCAAATGCCCCTTAACTGACGAGTGGATAGAGAAAATGTGGTACATCTACACAATGGAGTTCTATGCAGCAGTAAAGAAAGATGACATCACGAGCTTTGCAGGAAAATGACTGGAGCTAGAAGACATCATGCCGAGTGAAGTAACACAGTCCTAGAAAAACAAACGACAGATGGTATCCTTCATCTGTGGATGCTAGTGCCAATTACCTAGTTGTAAGTATTTCTTGTGCATGGCCCCTTGAGCTTTTGCCCAAACAGTTAGGAGTGATGCATACTGGAAAGAACAACAACAACAGAAAGGACTGCATCAAAGAACTGACTGAAACAGTTAACTTCTGCTCAAAACAGTCAACTTCCACATGGAGAATATTGAGAAACACTGAGAAAGAGATGAAAAGCATGTTTGGCAGAATACATGAGCTCTGGTGGGGTGGGGGCATAGGGTGGGGAGGATACGGGTCTAGATTTGATAATCTTGTACAAAATATATATTAAAAAATAAATAAATAGTCTGTTCCTACGTCTATGTCTTTTAGGTTGCTACTTACATTTTCTTCTTTTGGTTTTTTTTTTTTTTTTTTTTTGGTCCTTTCGGGACAGGGTCTCCTGCTAGACCAAGGCTGGCCTTGACTCAGAAAGAACCACCTGCCTCTGCCTCCCACAAGTGCTGGATTAAAGGCATCAGACACCATGCCCCACCCCAACATTTTCTTCTATTACCTTCAGAGTTTTGGGTTTCATGTTGAGGTCTTTGTTGAACTTGGAGTTGATTTTTTTTACAGGGTGAGAGGTCGGGTTTTAATTTTGTTCTTCTCTATATGGTAGCAGGAGCCGATTGCACATCCAGTTTTGCCTGCACCGTTTGCCATGTTAAGACAAGCTCATATGGCTTTCACCTCCTCATTTGAACTTATTGAGCTCCTTATGTTCGAACAACTATCAAGAAAGGTGGATTGGAGAGTTAGGTGAGTGGGATTAAGTTTTGGATATGGCCTTATTCAATTTGCAGCTACCATTGATTGCTAAGTGACAGTCCTAGATAATTACGTGGTGCAGTTCTATCCGGCCTGATCTTAATGACTAGAGCCCTGTTATATAATGACATTGGAAGAAAGTCTGAGAATAACAAGTATTCCCCTGATAGTGTATTGCAATTTTATTTTTCATTAAGTGTTGCTTTAGCTATTTTGGTTCTTTTGGTTTCCTAGGAAATTTAAACATTTTTCCCCCAAGTCTGGTGAAGAAACTCATGGGGAATTTTTTGGGGGGGGCAGGGTCTATCTGTAGCCCCAGTTGGGCTGCAACTCAATCTGTAGACCAGGCTGGCCTTGAACTCACAAAGATCCACCTGCCTCTGCCTCCCACGTGCTAGGATTAAAGGCGCTTGCCAACACCACGCCCTGGGCCTTTCATGGATTTTAATATGGGGATTGCATTTGAGTCCGTATATTAATTGTGGGTAGCTAGATGCCGGTTGTGGTGGCACATGGCCTTTAATCCTATCACTCAAAAGGCAGAGGCAAATGGATCTTGGTGAGTTCAAGCCAGCCTGGTTCTTTACAGATTGAGTTGCAGCCCAACTGGGGCTACAGATTAGACCCTGTTCAAAAAAAAAAAAAAAAAATGGAGATCCTGTCTCAAAAAGACAAAAAAAAAAAAATGGACATTTTAAATATATTTTTTCCATTCCATGAGCACGGGAGGTCTTTCCATCTTTTGCTGTCATCTTCAGTGTCCTTCAGCAGTTTAAAATTTTTGTTGTAGAGATCTTTGGTGTCTTTGTTTAAGTTTGTTCCCAGGGTTTTTGTTTGTTTGTTTGTTTTTGAGGCTGTTGTGAATGGGAAGGTCTCCTTGTATTCCTTCTTCAGTTGCTTGTTGTTGGTATAAACAAAGGCTACTGATTTTTATAGGTTAATTTTGTATTCTGCCTCTTTACTGAAACTCTTTTTTTTTTTTGTCTTTTTGAGACAGGATCTCTCTGCAGTACCAGCTGTCTTGGAACTCACTCTGTAGACCAGGCTGGCCTTGAACTCACAGAGATCCGCCTGCCTCTGCCTCCCAAGTGCTAGGATTAAAGGCATGCGCCACCAGGCCCGGCCTACTGAAACTCTTAATAGTTGTTTTTCCATAGGAATTTAAAGGGTTTTTTTTTCCCCCAATTCTGTGAAGAAACTCATGGGGATTTTTTTTTTTTTTTTTTTTTGAGACGGGGTCTCTCTGTAGCCCTAGCTGGACTGCTGCTCACTCTATAGACCAGGCTGGCCTTGAACTTACAGAGATCTGCCTGCCTCTGCCTCCTGAGTGCTAGGATCAAAGGCATGTGCAACCACGCCCAGCTTAAAGACTGTTCTTAGCTGCCATGCGGGTGCTGGGAATCCAACTCACTCTGCAAGAGCAGTGAGTACTCTTAACCACTGAGCCATCTCTCCAGCCCCACTCAGGGATTTTTTTGGGGGGGAGGATCTTTCTGGTGGAGTTTTTAGCATCCCTCAGGTAAATTATCATATCATCTGCAAAAATGGATAGTTTGTCTTCCTCTTTTCCAATTAGTACTCCTTTAATTTCTCTTTCTTGCCTTATTGCCCTAGCAAGTGTTTCAAGCATTGTATTGAAGAGGAGTGGCGAGGGGGCAGCCTTGCTGGGTTCTCACCTTTAAAGGGAACGCTTCTAATTTTTCTCCATTTAGGATGATGTTGGCTGTGGGTTTGTTATATATGGCTCTGATTATGTTGAGGAATGTTCCCTTTAGTCCTGTTCCCTCTAGAACTTTAAACATGAAGGGATGCTGGATCCTTTTAAAGGCTTTTTCTTTATCAATTGAGATGATTGTGTGATTTTTGTCTTTAAGTCCATTTATGTGTTTTATACTTATTGATTTACATATATTGAACCATTCCTGCATCTCTGGTATGAATCCAACTTGATCATGATGGATGATCTTTTTGATATGGGTCTGTATGTGATTAGCAAGTGTTTGTTGAGAATTTTTGCATCCATGTTCATTAATGAGATGGGTCTTTAGTTTCCTTTTTTAGTTGTGTCTTTGCCTGGTTTTGGTATTAGAGTGATGCTGGCTTCATAGGAATTTGGTAGATTTCCCTCTGCTTATATCCTTCTGAACAGTTTGAGTAGTAATGTTTGTAAGGCCTCTTTAAATGTTTTATAGAATTCTGCTGTGAAACCATCTGGGCCTGGGCTTTTTTTAGTTGGGTGGTTTTTTTTTTTATTACATCTTCAATTTCCTCAAATGTTATGGGTCTGTTTAAACTGTCAACCTCGGGGCTGGAGAGATGACTCAGCAGTTAAGAGCACCAACTGCTCTTGCAGAGGACCCGGGTTTGATTCCCAGCACCCACAAGGCAGAACCATCTTTAACTCCAGTTCCAGGGGAATCCAGTGCCCTCTTCTGACCTCCAAGGCATTGCATGACAGGGGTACACCAATTCCTGTCAGACAGTATACTCTTACACATAAAAAATAATTAATAAATAAATAAACTGTCAATCTCTTCTTGGTTTAGGTTTGTTGATTCCCAGGATTTCAGGTATTCATCCATGTCTCTTAGGTTTTCAAATTTAGTCGAGTATAGGTTTTTGAAGTTTTCTTGTGTGATTGTCTGGATCTTTTCTTTATCTGTTGTGATGTTTCCCTTTTCATTACGAATGCTATTGATTTGGAGTTGCTCTTTATTTTGGTTAACTGGGCCTATCTTGTTTTTCTTTTCAAAGAACCAGCTTTTGGATTCATTGATTTTTTTTTTTTTTTTTTTTTTTTTTTTTTTTTTTTTTTTTTTTTTNGACCTACACTCATACACATACAAAATAAACTAAAAATAAAATAAATAAAAGAATGAAAAAAAAAAAAAAAAAAAAAAAAAAAAAAAAAAAAAAAAAAAAAAAAAAAAAAAAAAAAAAAAAAAAAAATATATTAAAAATAGAAAAAAAAAAGCGTACCTAAAAGGGAAATTGAAAACAGCCCGAAGTGCATACATTAAAAACAAATGTCTACACACTGCTTAAAAAACACTTTAGAAAGACGCATAAATGAACCTAAACCCAAACAGAAAGGAAGAAATGGGACAAAAAATCAGAAAGGCAGCAGACATCAAGTGAAAAGAGAAACAAAAGAAAATACATTGATTTGGAGTTGTTTCTTCTTTTTTTTGGTTACCTGGGCTAGAGGTCTGTCTATCTTGTTTATTCTTTCAAAGAACCAACTTTTGGATTCATTGTTTTTTTTTGGTATTTTCTTTGTTTCTATTTCATTGATGTCTGCTCTGATTTTTTGTCATTTCTTCCTGTCTGTTGGGTTTAGGGTTCATTTATTGTTTCTCAAGTGTTTTTAACTGCAGTGTTAGATCATTTGTTTTTTAATGTATGCACTTAGGGCTGTAAATTTCCCTTTTAGGACTGCTTTTAAAATATCCCACAGGTTTTATTATGTGGTATTGTCTTTTTTGTTTAGTTCCAGGAAAACTTTTATTTCATTCTTTTTATTTATTTTATTTTATTTATTTTTGTATGTGTATGAGTGTAGTGTCTGCATGTAGGTCTGTGTACCCGTGTCATGCAATGCCGTGGAGGTCAGAAGAGGGTCTCGGATTCCCCTGGAACTGGAGTTCTCCTGGAATTGGAGTTATAGACAGTTCTCAGCTGCCATGTGGATGCTGGGGATCGAACCCGGGTCCTCTGCAAGAGCAGTCAGTGCTTAACCACTAGGCTATCTCTCCAGCCCCTTCATCCTTTATTTCTCCCTTGACCCATATATTATTTAGGATTGTGTCGTTTAGTCTCCCATGTGTTCTTGTAGCTAGTCTGGCTTATTCTGGTGTTAATGTTGAGCTTTATTGCACTGTGGTCTGATAGAATTCATGAGATTATTTCAATCCTTTTTATATTTGTTGAGGTTTCTTTTGTGTCCCAGTATGTGGTCGATTTTGAAGGTTTTCTGGTGAGAAAGAAAGTATATTCTCTGGTATTTGGGTGGAAATTCTGTAGATGTCTGTGAGGTCCACTTGGTATATTTTATTGTTCAGTTACAATGTCTCTCTGTTTATTTTTTGTCCAGTTGATCTATCCAAGGGGCTCAGTGGGGTATTGAAGTCCCCAACTATTACTGTGCCTGGGATTAATCTGTGTCTTGAGGTCCTGTAGAATTGTGTTTATAAAGTTCAGTGCACCCAAGTTTGTTGCGTAAACATTTACAATTGTGAAGTCTTCCTGGTCAAATGTTGATAAAGATTTAACGGCCCTCTTTGTCTCTTTTGATTAATTTTACTCTGAGTTCTATTTTGTCTGATATTAGAATAGCAACTCCTGCTTGCTTTTTGATACATTTGCTTGGAATATTTTTTCTTCTGTCCTTTCGTTTTAAGTTGGTGTCTATCCTTGAGGGTGAGATGGGTTTCTTGTAGAGAGCATATAGATGGATTCTGTTTCCTAATCTATTCTCCCAGTCTATGTCTTTTGACTGGGGAGTTTAGCCTGTTAATATTTAAGGTTATTTTTGGGAGATGTGTTGCTTCCTTTCGCCTTATTTTTTGTTTGCATTCTTGGTCTAGGTTTTCATTTACTCTGTTGTGCTTTTGTTATTTTCTTTAGTTGCTTGGAGGTAGTTGTTCCTTCTCTCTGTTCTTTGAATTGCTTCAAGTATTTTCTGAAGTGTTGGTTTTTTTGACATGTGTTTCATTTTTTGTTGTTGTTGTTATTGTTTTTTTTTTCTCTTTTCGAGTCAGGGTCTCCCTGTAGCTCCAGCTGTCCTGGAACTCACTATGTAGACCAGGCTGGCCTTGAATTCCCAAAGATCTGCCTGCCTCTGCCTCCCCAGTGCTAGGATTAAAGGCGTGTGCCACCACACCCAGCTCTCATTTTGTTTATATCATAAAATGTTTTTCTTTCTCCTTCAACTATAATTTACCTTTCTTTTTTTTTTTTTTTTTTTTTTTTTTTTT
>VZQC01014654.1:1912823-1987881 GCA_009823505.1 Rhizomys pruinosus
GTTTTTTTTTTTTTTTTGTCTTTTTAAGACAGGGTCTCCCTTTAGTCCCAGCTGGCCTGGAGCTCACTCTGTAACTCTGTAGACCAGCTGGCATTGAACTCACAGAGATCCACCTGCTTCTGCCTCCTAAGTGCTAGGATTAAAGGCGTGTGCCACCACGCCTGGCTTTTGCTAGTAGTAATCTTGTTTTTGCTATAGTAATCTGAGTTGGCATCTAAATTTAACACTGGGAATACTTTTGTCCATATTCTTCTTCTGGCTTTCGTAGTTTGCATTGAGAAGTCAGCTGTAATTCTTTTTTTTTTTTTTTTTTTGGTCTTTTGGAGACAGGGTCTCCCTGTAGCCCCAGCTACATTGGAAGACTTGGTTACTACTAATTTCAAATCATACACCCATTTTTTTTGCCTTTTTTTGAGACAGGGTCTCCTTGGAACTCCAGCTGTCCTGGAACTCACTCTGTAGATCAGGCTGGCCTTGAACTCACAAAGATCTGCCTGCCTCTGCCTCCTACGTGCTAGGATTAGAGTCGTGTACCACCATGCCTGCACATCAGCTGTAATTCTTATGGATTTCCCCTTATTTGTAATTTTTTGTTTTTCTCTTGTGGCTTTCTTTTTCAGTATTTTGTCTTTGTTTTGAGCATCTAGTGTTTTAACTGTGATATGGCATGGGGTATTTTCTTTTTTTTATATAATTTTATTTATTTCTGTATGTGTATGAATGTACTATCTGCATGCAGGTTTGTGCACCATGTCGTGCAATGCCGCGGAGGTCAGAAGAGGGTGTCGGATTCCCCTGGAACTGGAGTTCTCCTGGAATTGGAGTTTCATATGGTTCTCGGCCGCCATGTGGGTGCTGGGGATCGAAACCCAGGTCCTCTGTAAGAGCAGTCAGCGCTCTTAACCGCTAGGCCATCTCTCCAGCCCTGGGGTATTTCTTTTCTGATCTTGACTATTTGTTGTTCTATGTGCTTCTTGTATTTATATGGGTTTGTCTTATTTCAGTTTGGGAAATTTTCTAATATTATCCTGTTGAAGATCTGATCAACATCGTCATTGTCTTGGGATTCTTCTCCTTCCTCTATCCCTATGATGTACAGATTTGGTCTTTTCATAGTATCCCACATTTCCTAGTTGTTCACTCTTGGCTGGCCTTGAACTCACAAAGATCCACCTGCCTCTGCCTCCTGAATGCTAGGATTAGAGACATGCACCACCACACCCGGCCCTTAATGTAAGGATCTTCTATAGGATTGGTAGGGGTAGGTGTGGATTTATTATGAGCTTTTCCTATGTTGTTTTTTTCATTGTTACTTTGGCATGTGGGTTTGTTTTTTTGTTTGGATTCTGTTGCTAATCTCAAATGGTAATATGGAGGACTGGGTTGGAGAGATGGCCTAGCGGTTAAGAGCACCGACTGCTCTTGCAGAGGACCTGGGTTCAATTCCCAGCACCCACATGGTGGCTGAGAACCGTCTTTAACTCCAGTTCCAGGGGAATCTGACACCCTCTTCTGACCTCTGCAGCATTGCACGACACAGGTGCACAAACCTACATGCAGACAGTACGTTCATATACATAAAAAATAAATAAAATAAAAAGCATGTTAATATGGAGGACACTTTGGTTACTTACTGTGCTTCCTGCCAGTAAATTTCTCTGTGTTGTCTATGCAGCCTAGAATAACACTCTGCCCATGGATCATCTGCATCACGACTCTTGTCAGCTTAGTGGCTTGTGTGCACCAAAAGTGGTGGGGGTGCAAGGTTTGCTCCCTTGGTCAGCACACTGGCCTCCTGAGTGTGGCTGGTTGACTCTGCCTATGCAGCTCATGCAGGGGGAGGGGTATGGCATCCCTCCTGGTCCTTGAGGCTCAATGTGCTGGCGCTGGCTCCCCGAGAGCTTTTCCAGCCCACCTGAGTATATGCTGGCCTCCTGGACATCAAAATTAAAGTATAATATGTGTATTTACTTCAATATATTTTCTCTAGCAATACAAAGTTGTTGGTTTTGGGTTTTGTTTTGTTTTTTCATCTTTTTGAGACATGGTCTCCCTGTAGCCCCAGCTGGCCTGGAACTCACTCTGTGGACCAGGCTGGCCTTGAACTCACAGAGATCTGTCTGCCTCTGCCTCCCGAGTGCTAGGATTAAAGGCGGCCACCATGCCTGGTGCAATACAAATTTTTATTTTTGCATGTAAAGATTAGTTGTATTGAGTATATTTAGACAAAAAAAAAGAAAAAGCAGAATAGGAATAGATTTTCTTTGTAACATTGTCTTAAGATATTTAAGAAAACCTGAGTCTCCATAGGAAAAAGAGTTTAACTTAGGGCCAAGCACCTTGGAGTTAGAGTACTTGAATTTTGCAACTTCTTTTAACTCTGGGCCTCAGTTTACTCATTTTTTTTTAATTTTTGTTTTATGTGTATGAGTATATTGTCTACATGTATGTAAAAGTATACCCATGTCATTCAGTGCCCACAGAGGCCAGAAGAGAGCATCAGATTTCCTTAAACTGGTGTTAGGGACAGTTGTTAGCTGCCATGTGTGTGCTAGGAATCGAATCCAGGTCTTCTGCAAGAGCAGGCAGTGCTCTTAATCTCTGAGCCATCTGTTGGCCCCCAGTTTACTAAATTCTAAATTGGCAACAATAGTAGAATCTCCTTTACCACAAAAAAATAAATAAAACTGGGCTTGGTGGCACATGACTTTAATCCTAGCACTCAGGAGGCAGAGGCAGGTGGATCTCTGTGTGTTCAAGGCCAGCCTGGTTTACAGAGTGAGCTCCAGGCCAGCCGGGACTTAAAGGGAAACCCTGTCTTGAAAAGAAAAAAAAAAAAGAATCTCCTTCTGATATTATGGTATTTATTGAAATTTTTCATTAACATTTAGATTAATTACCAATATATGTCTAGGGGCTATGAGAGCTCTTTAGAATATGACAAGAATTAAAAATTCTCACTCAAGAAATTAGAACATTTATTTATTTAGAGAAGACTATAATTTATTGACTTATTTACTCTAGTTTGACCTCAAACCCACAATCTTCCCTCAGTATCCCAAGTGCTAGGATTTAGAGACCCATACCCCACCAGAACATTGTTTAGATGGAGGCACAGGCTTTAAAGACTGCTTCAGAAATCAGACTAATTTATGAGTAGCATCAGAAGTGAATAACAAGGAATTATTAAAAGTGTCCAGAGCACGGGGCATGGTAGTATACACTTTTAATCCCAGCACTGTAAATTCAAGGCCAGCCTGGTCTACAGAGTAAGTTCCAGGCCGTTGGGGCTGCAGGGAGACCCTGCCTCAAAAAGACCCGAAAAAAAAGAAAAGAAGGCATTTGGCTTCTGTGGAGGAAGCAAAGACAACTTGTTACTTGAATTTCTTGCTAAAGGGACATCAATTATTTCATTTGTGTTTGTTTTTGTTTTCATGGTTAAGGTTCCACTTGGCTTTATTTATTTATTTATTTATTTTTTTTTTTTTTGGTGTCTGCAACCTTCACATCTTCCTCTCTGGCTAGGGAAAGTCAGTGATATAATATCTGTTTGTTTTGAGACAGGGTCTCCCTGTATCCCCACCTGACTAGAACTTACTCTGTACATGCTAGACTGTATCTCCAGAAATTTTTCTTAACGTGATTAAAAAAATCTATTGTTTTTCGTTTCACTAAATTTTTGTTGTTGTTTCACTAAAATTATCTGGTGATGCAGTAACTCCTTTTTAGATGGAAGCCTTCCCAGGTATTGAATTGTTGTATTGAGATGGCATCATATTAAAGAAGAAATTGTAAACATTAGTAGGGAGAGAAAAGCTGCTTTCTTTGAGCTAAATGCTCAGTGCCGTTCATGAAAAAGAGGAAAATGATCTACAGAATAGATTTTCAAACAGTGGCATAAGGTGAACACACAACCAATCAGATAGTCTTAAAATTTTTTAATTTCGGGGGCTGGAGAGATGGCCTAGCGGTTAAGAGCGCCAACTGCTCTTGCAGAGGACCCGGGTTTGATCCCCAGCACCCACATGGCAGCTGAGAACCGTCTTTGATTCCAGTCCCAGGGGAAACCAACACCCTCTTCTGACCTCTGCAGCATTGCACGACACGGGTGCACAGACCTACATGCAGACAGTACATTCATACACACACAAAAATAAATTTAAAAAAATTTAAAAAATATTTTAAATTTGGGAGCCAGGCGTGGTGGCGCACGCCTTTAATCCTAGCACTTGGGAGGCAGAGGCAGGCGGATCTTTGTGAGTTCAAGGCCAGCCTGGTCTACAGAGTGAGTTCCAGGCCAGCTGGGGCTACAGGGAGACCCTGTCTTGAAAAGACCAAAAAATAAAATAAAATAAAATTTGGGACTGAATCCTCTGACCTCCACACATACAAATATAAATAAATTTTGTAATTTTTTTTTTAAAAAGTGATAAAGAAATAGAAAAGTGTAGAAGTTAGAGGCCAGCAAGGTGACTATGGGTAAAAGGTTTTGCTAAGCACAAGACTAAATAATTAAGTTCGATTCCTGGATCCCATGCAAAAATGCCAAAGTGGTGATATAGTCTATACTCTCAGCACTTCTTTTTTTTTTTTCTTCTTCTGTCTTTTCAAGACAGGGTCTCCCTGTAGCCCCAGCTGTCCTGGAACTCAACTCTGTAGACCAGGCTGGCTTTGAACTCACAAAGATCCGCCTGCCTCTGCCTCCTAAGTGCTAGGATTAAAGGTGTGTGCCACCACGCCCGGCTAGTCTCAGCACTTCTACAGCAACTTGGGATGCAGAGACTGGAGACTCTACCAGAAACTTCAAGGCAGTTAGCCTAGAGTATGAAGTGTGACGGAAACAACTAGAAACCCTATCTCAGCAGGGTATAAAAAGAAAACTGACTCCTGAAAGTTGTCCTCTGATATCCACATCCAGTGCATGGTTCTTCAAAACCACTCCAGCTTCAAGGGATCAGATAACCTCGAGATAATAATGAAAACCACCACACCCAGCTTAGAGCTTTGTTCAGTATTCTCTTTGTTATCCCCATTAGATCCTCTAAGTTTTCCCAGTTTGTCACTAATCTTATTTTAATTTTAGCAAATTATTTTGAGTTTGTCATGCAGTTTCTTTTTATGTACTTGAATTTTATCAAGTTTTCTCTTTAAAGCTTCTGAATTCAGCACCAAAATTAGAAGGGCTTTCTTTACTCCCAAGTTAAAGGGAATTTACACATTTTTCTTCTATTACTTAACATATGTTCTTTATACTACTTTTAGATCTCTGATTCATTAGTATTTTATTCTAGTTATTCTAATGTTCAATACGAAATATGAATCTGATGTTATCTCTTTTCAAATGGCTATCTAGTTGTTGAAGTACTTTTCATTAATAAATGTCCAGTAATTTGCAATGTGACCTTTACCAGATTTTTGTGTATTTGGACCTTTTGGGGGTTTCATATAAACCTTAGAATCTACTTGTTTAGCTCTAGGAAAAGTTACTGTTTGTTTTTTTTTTCTGTACGTGTATGAATGTACTGTCTGCATGTAGGTTTGTGCACCTGTGTTGTGCAATGCCTCGGAGGTCAGAAGAGGGTGTTGGATTCCCCTGGAACTGGAGTTCTCCTGGAATTGGAGTTTCAGAAGGTTCTCAGCCGCCATGTGGGTGCTGGGGATCGAACCTGGTTCCTCTCTAAAAGAGGTTGGTGCTCAACCGCTAGGCCATCTCTCCAGCCCCAAGTTACTGTTACTTTTATTGAGAATCATCTTACCCAAGAACATGGGACGTCTTCATTCAATCTGCTTTTCTTTTCTCTATCAGATTGATTTTCATTATAAGTATAAATATATAATATGTATATATCATAAATTTTACGTAGATGCCATTTAGATTAGAAACATGTTTAAGTTGTTTAATATTTATAAAAATATATTGCAACATGTAAGTTTAAAAGCTTTTTACTGTAGAAAATTCAGACTTTTTTGTTGTTTGTAAAAACAAGAAAAAGTTTTATTCATTTGTTTATTTGTTGTATGAGTATATTGTATATAAATTTACCTGTGTTCTGCAGTTCCTGGAACTAGAAGTATAAGTAGTTCTTAGCCAACATGTGTGTGATGGGATCTGAACTCAGGTCCTCTGTAAGAATAGCCGGTGCTCTTAACAGCTGAACCATCTCTCTAGCCTCAGAAAAATTCAGTTTTTTAAAATAGTGTAATGAATCCCACATGCTTCAACAGTGAACATTTTTATAGCTTGGACTTCTGATTTGCAAGCTTGGTTCCATTCTTGACTCTGTATAGGGATATTGCTGGGGTCACATATACTCATTCTAGGTGAATAATATTGCTTAGCTTATTTTTATAATCTTGGAGGAAATTTTGTTTTTGTTTTTTTTAAGTAAGGAGAGATGTTGCTGATTTTTTATAGCAATTAAGGGACATTTCAAAGAGTAGTTAAGTTCAACGATATTTTAACAAAAGATTTAAGTGCTAATTTCCCAGCTATGATTTTAAAAGTTAAATTGCAATTATTACAAATTTGGGATGTATTTGTTAAGGATTTTAATTTAATTCATTAATTGAGTTAACTAGAAAAATGGTAAAACTTGTTCTAAGAATTTGAGAACTTCGGGTTATATGGCCCCTCCTTCAAAAGAAATAAAGCGTGTTAGAATAAGATTTCTGGGTCAGCATCCTATAGGTAACATTTGAGTTATCTTTTCCTCTGTTTTTATTATTTTTTTTATGTGTATGGGTGTATTGCCTACATGTATATAAGTGCATCCATGTTATGCAATGCCCACAGAGGTCAGAAGAAGGCATCAGGTCCCCTAGAACTGAGTTTTAGATTATTGTTAGCCACCATGTGGTTGCTAGTAATCAAACCTGAGTCCTCTGCAAGAAGAGCTAGTACTCTTTTTTTTTTTTTTTTCTTTTTAATCTGAGACAGGGTCTCCCTGTAGCCCCAGCCATCCTGGAACTCACTCTGTAGACCAGGCTGGCCTTGAGCTCACAGAGATCCACCTGCCTCTGCCTCCCAAGTGCTAGGATTAAAGGCATGCACCACCATGCCCAGCTAAGAACAGCCAGTACTCTTAACCTATGAGCCACCTCTCTAGTGCCTGTTATCTCTTCTTTTGGACAGAAATCATTTGCATATTTCCTGGATACAAGCCTGTAGGCTCATATGTAACTTCACAGAATGTGTGATGGGGGAATGAGTCCAAATTTGATTAAGAAATGTATGAAATGCGCTCAATAAAAGTTAACTTAAAAAATAGTAGCTAAGTTAAAAAGACATATTTGTCTAGAAAATCAGATAATCCTTGAATAGGTATGTTAAATTAATCAAAGAATAATGAGGGTCATATCTGGCCTGACAGTTACTTTTGTCTTGGAATACAGCCAAATTGGGCTTACTCTGTGACTGCACTTGGCCTTTACGAACAGAGATACATAGTTTCAAAGCCTCTGCAGGCCCACAAGACTGAGATACAGTTTACTGACTTCTGTATTAAATTGTTCTTAAATGTGCTTTCACATGATATTGATGGGCATGTTGCCACCATCTTTGCATTTACTCCCAAAATTGGGGTAACCCAAGATTGGGTTCTTTAACCCATGTGGAGATTGGGATGATAAAATCTGCTCTGATACTTGTGTCTCCACCATTTCTGTGCTTTTACTTACTCTCTTTTGCATTCCTGAGCTGTAACTTCCCAGCCTCCCTTCTTTGTGCCGGTTCCTTCACTTCACCTTTTTCCTCTTACTGAATTTCACTTTAATTTTTTTTCCTTCTCCTCAAAATATTTATGGTACTGACAATTTTATCTCTCTTAATTTAAAAAAAAAATTTAATTTTTTTATCTCTTAATTTTTAATAAGTCCATGTAACTTTCTTGGTTGCCTAAAAGAAAACCCAGAATATAGATCAATTAGAGTTGCTAAAAATTTTGTAGTGTTTGTTAATATCTTCTCTGCCATTCACCCCTTTTCCCTGCTCTTTGGCCACCCTGAATTATAGCTTTTGATTTAAGGAAAAAAATTTTGCCTTTAATCCTAGCACTTGGGAGGCAGAGGCAGGTGAATCATTATGAGTTCAAGGCCAGCCTGGTCTACAGAGCAAGTACCAGGACAGCTGGGGCTACAGGGAGACCCTGTCTCAAAAAGACCAAAAAAAATTTTTTTAATATTCTGTTTTAATTAATCAAAAATAATGGGGGGTTAACATGAAAAGGATTTTTTTTAGTCCCAACCTTCATGTTTTAGAATAATATAAAAAATTTTAATGTGTAATTAAATGTAGGAAACTTGAAAAGGTACCTTAAATTAATATGGAAGATACAGAATTAGCTTTCACATTGACTAAATATTGATGGTTGACTATTTGATGATGCAGTTTAATGACAAATAAAATTATAAAACTAAAGGCCTGCTCAGTAAATGCTTGATTTTCCTAAGAGGTATAAGCTTTAACATACTCTTTTTCTACTTGATAAAGGTTATATTTAGTTTATAATTTAAGGAAATAACATTTATTTATTTATTTATTTATTTATTTATTTATTTATTTAGTCTTTTTGATACAGGGTATTCCTGCAGCCCCAGCTGTCCTTGAACTCACAAAGATTCGCCTGCCTCTGCCTCCCAAGTGCTGGGATTAAAGATGTGCGCCACTGCACCCGGCAGTTCTTATTTCTTATATGAAGCTAATAGTGATCATTTTTTAAAAAAGAATTTTACTACATAATACATATTTTCTCACACTCAAGATAAAGCAGGAGAGGAAGAATAATGCTGACACTTTATATGAAGTTGTATCTTTGGAAAGCGAATCAGAGAGAGAAAGGAGGAAAACTACAGCTAGTCCTTCAGTTCGCCTGCCACAATCTGGATCTCAGAGCTCAATGATCCCTTCTCCACCAGAAGATGATGAAGAAGAAGGTAAGTTCCAGAGACAGTTTCTTTTATATGTAGGGGTGGCCGGCTATGCACACTATTGCAAATTTTTTTTTTTTTTTTGGTCTTTTTGAGACAGGGTCTCCCTGTAGCCCCAGCTGTCCTGGAACTCGCTCTGTAGACCAGGCTGGCCTTGAACTCACAAAGATCTGCCTGCCTCTGCCTCCCGAGTGCTAGGATTAAAGGCGTGCCCCCGGCACACTATTGCAATTTTATTGGTAAGTGATAATATGCTGTCTAGAATTAATTCAGTTAGTATTCAGAGAGTCTTCCATAAGCAAGGAACTGGATGAGATTGACATTGGCCATTCTTAAATGTACATTCTGAAGATTTAATATTTATTTTGTATGCCTGTCTGCACAGAGCCATGTGCATGCCATGGTTCCTGTGTGGAGGTCAGAGGACAACTTAGGAGTCTGTTCTTTCCTTCTACCCTGTGTGTCCCAAGGATCAAATTAAGGTCATCAAGCTTGGCAGCAAATACCTTTACTCACTGAGCCACTTCATCTGCCCACATGGACTATTCTTTAAGACATTTATAATCAAATTGGGGGAAAATGAGATTTTGTAATTGGTCACTATTTGAAGGCAATAGAGAAGTGAGGAATAAAAGAGAGGGGCATAGAAAGGGGATCATCTCAGTGGTTTTGTAATTCATAGCAGTATAAGGACTTTTGGGGTGTTGTTGTTTTTTTTTTGTCTTTTCGAGACAGGGTCTCCCTGTAGCCCCAGCTGTCCTGGAACTAGCTCTATAGACCAGGCTGGCCTTGAACTCACAAAGATCTGCCTGCTTCTGTCTCTCAAGTGCTAGGATTAAAGGCATGTGCCACCATGCCCAGCTCAGGGCTTTATTTTTAATGAATGGCACTTATGCTTTAAGTTATATATCTGTGAGATTCATAGGAATTTCATAAAATTCATTTTTCTTTTGAAGAATTGGTGAGCCATCATAAAGAGTAATTTTTTAATTAAAATTTTAAGTATATTTATTTTATGAGTGTATTGCCTATATGTATGTAAGTGCACCTGTGTTGTACAATGCCCACAGACATCAAAAGTGGACCTTGTATTCTCCAGGATGGAGTTAGGGATGATTGTGAGCTGCCATGTGGGTGCTGGGAAGCAAACCTGGGTCTTCAGCAAGAGCAGCTAGTGCTCTTAACCACTGAGTCATCTCACCAGCCCCATGAAAAATAATTTTTCATCTGGGATTGAAAGTGTAAGAATTCAGGGGAGAGTAATGGGTTGTTCTGGACATTTTGTCTAAGCACTCACATTAACAAATATAGATGTGCAAGGAATGATTTGGTTAAAAGAGAGAAATATCCATGAGTATATATGTTTTCTCAAACGTAGAAAGATTGACTAACAGTTCTTATTATTTAGTATAAGTTCCAGTTTCTAGTGATTAATCACCTTATGGTTACTTAGAAATATTACTGACTAACAATAAATGCTTATTATGTCAAAGGACAATGTTTTACTATTCTTACAGTCCTTACAGTAATCCTGGAAGATACTAATTTATGTTGTCTTCATTTTTCACATAAAGAAATAGAATCTTGGGGCTGGAAAGATGGCTCAATGGTTAAGATCACTGGCTGCTCTTGTAGAGGATTCGGGTTCAGTTCCCAGCACCCAAATAGTGCATAAAAACTATCCTTAACTCCATTTCCAGGGGATCTGACACCCTCTTCTGGTTTCACTGGCATTGTATAACACAGGTGCACTTACATAATAAATGCAGGCAAAACACTCATGCACATAAAAGTTTTAATTTTTCTTAAAAATAAAAGAACTAGAAGCTCAGTGTAGTAGTGCACACCTTTAATCCCAGCTCTTAGGAGGGAGAGGCAGGCAAATCTTTGTGTGTTCAAAGCTAGCCTGGTCTACTTAGCAAGTTCCAGGCCAGCCGAGGCTACAGAGAGACCGTGTCTCAAAAAGCCAAAAAGAAAAGGAAAGGAAAGGAAAGGAAAGGGAAAGGGAAAGGGAAAGGGAAAAGAAAAGTGAATTTGCCCCAGGTCACACAAATAGAAATTGGCAGTCATGATTTGAATCCAAATCCATTAACCGACAGTTGACTTAGGGCTTTCATCCATCATCTCCTGCATTTAATTCTTTTTTTTTTTTTTTTCCTTTTTTTGTCTTTTTGAGACAGGGTCTCCCTATAGCCCCAGCTGTCCTGGAATTCACTCTGTAGACCAGGCTGGCCTTGAACTTCAAAGATCCGCCTGCCGCTGCCTCCCAAGTGCTAGGATTAAAGGCGTGCGCCACCATGCCCGGCTGCATTTAATTCTTATAAAGCATTGGAGATATGGCCCATGTAATCTTTTGAAATGTGGTTTAGGGCTAGAGAGATGGCCTAGCGGTTAAGGGCGCTGACTGCTCTTGCAGAGGACCCAGGTTCGATCCCCAGCACCCACATGGCAGCTGAGAACCGTCTTTAACTCAAGTTCCAGGGGAGTCTCTTCTCTTCTGACCTCCATGGCAGTGCACAACACTGGTGCACCAACCTACACGCAGACAGTACATTCATACACATACAAAATAAATAAAATTTAAAAAATATTTTAAAAAAAGAAATGTGATTTAGCATTCCCATGCCCTGCCAGTTTAAATTGCATTTGGGGGAAACAGTGGGATTTTCCCCACTGTTTGAGATTGTCTACTTTCTAACTGGTAGAATTCAGACTTGAAAGAGTTTGACTTTTGGATTAACTCTGGCTAAGATGGTAGAATAAAAAAGAGCTCTACAAGTCTTCCTGAATCTCATTAGTAAAAAAAGAACTCAGGTTTGAGAAAGACTGTCATGATATCAGATACATGATACCATGATACTCCATACCATTGAGTTTGAAAAATATTTGATGATTACAAAGAAGTTTGGGTCCACTTAAAGGATAACATCCGGACCCGGACTGAGGTCTAATAGTAATCTATAGCAGATAGGGATTTTTTTAAATTTGGGGGTATATTGGAGAGGTTCTATTGATGGTTCTACCTGGGAAAAGCACTGAAGGTGAGAACATGCTCTGCTGAGGAAGCTCTATGTTATTTCCTTGGTGTCTACCATAATATCTGGTCAGCTGTGTGTACTCAGAAAATACTGCCAGGATGAGTAAGTCCCTATTCACTCCCTTAAGAAGAAACAAGTGACAAGACCAGGGATGAAGGGACTGCAGCATGCTTTCTCCCATCTAAATCTTTCTGATGCAGTCTATCCATCAGGAGCCCTGTTGTATTGTGGTATTTGCTCCCTGGGAAAAAAGTAGCTATTCTTTTTTTTTTTTTTTTATACATACATTTTTTATCAAATCTAGACCCGTGCCCCCCCCCATCCAGAGCTCATGCATTCTGCCAAACATGCTATTCATCTCTTTCTCAGTCTTTCTCAATATTCTCCATGGGGAAGTTGACTGTTTTGAGCAGAAAAAAGTAACTATTCTTTAAAGAAGCTTCTTCCAGAGGACATTGGCAGAAAACCAGCAGTTATAAAGCAACATTCAGAAACTTAAGATGATTTTGTATTCCTTATCTGTACCCCTAAACTAGGCATATTAAATTCTGATGGCAGATTTCAAGGAATTACTAGGCAGATTTATTGAATGTGTCTAGAACGCCAGAAGAAAATTATGGAAGATGGGTTTTCCTTCCAGTTTTATAAATTTTAGCATATTTTCTCTTGATAGTGTCCACATTGCCTTGTACTAGTGGCTCTCACCAGTAATACCTGGCCCATTTCAGAATTTTTTTTTTTCTATTTTTGAGACAGGGTCTCCCTTTAGTCCCAGCTGGTTTGGAACTCCCTCTGTAGACCAGGCTGGCCTTGAACTCCCAGAGACCCTCCTGCCTCTGCCTCCCGAGTGCTGGATTAAAGGTGTTTGCCACCACGCCCAGAAGTGTGGTTGCTGGGAATCAAACCTGGGTCCTCTGCAAGAGCAGTCAGTGCTCTTAACCACTGAGCCATCTCTCCAGCCCCAGAATATTTTTATGTATATCTCCCCTTATAGATATGTGATGGTATTTAATGAGTAGAAAATGGAGATATTTTGTCAGACATGGTAGCATATGCCTTTGATTCCTGTACTCAGGAGACAGAAGCAGGTGGATATTTGGGAAATCAAAGCCAGCCTGTTCTAGATAGTGAGTTCCATGTCAGCTGGGGCTACAAGGAGAACCTGTCTAAAAAAAAATTTAAAGGAAGTTTGAGAGATTACAAAGTAATCATTCTGGAATACTGTTGACATTGGAGAAATTGACCTTAGTTCCTTGAGCCTTTTTTTTTGTTCATTATTCGTGTATAGAGATTCATGTATAGAATCTCTCGTTTATAGTCAATCCATCTTTCCCTCATCTCAAAAGAAAAACTGACAATAATGTCTAAAATATTATAATCTAGGTAGTTTAATGATAGGTCTCATGGACTTCTGAGTTTTTAAAATCAGTTGGGATGAGAGTTCATGATATGACTGTCAGAGGCTTAAAGATCCAAACCTTGTTTAGGTAAGATAGGCACAACCACATCCCCCAAAAACTTGCTTGATGAGAATGCATGGGAATAAATACTGCTGTACACGATTAGTAAAAGTGCAAATTAATAGAACTGTTTAAAAGTTGGTTAGGCAATTTCTTTTTTTCTTTTTTTTTTTTTTTTTGGTCTTTTTGAGACAAGGTCTCCCTGTAGCCCCAGCTATCCTGGAACTCACTCTGTACACCAGGCTGGCCTTGAACTCACAAAGATCTGCCTGTTTCTGCCTCCCGAGTGCTAGGATTAAAGGCGTGCACCACCACGCCCGGCTGGCAATTTCTAGATCATTAAAAATAAATGTTTTTAAGGCAAAAAGTCCATTTCTAGGCATATACCCAAAGAAGCAGTAAGATAGAATCATCCTGGGGCTGGAGAGATAGCCTAGCGGTTAAGAGCACTAACTGCTTTTGCAGAGGACCCGGGTTCAATCCCCAGCACCCACATGGCGGCTAAGAACCGTCTCTAACTCCAATTCCAGGAGAACTCCAGTTCCAGGGGAATCCAAGACCCTCTTCTGACCTCTATGGCGTTGCACGACACGGGTGCACAAACCTACATGCAGACAGTACATTCATACACATACAAAAATGAAAATAAAATAAAAAGAATCATCCTAATACTCTTCGTTGAAAAACACTGAAAACCCATCAAGTGTCGAGCAACTGGATCATGTAAATACTGTGTCATTTCCACCTTCTGTTTTCTTTCCTCTGGTGCTGGATGGGAACCCAGAGCTTCAGATACAGGAAGCATGCTGTCACTGAGTTGCATTCTCAGCCCTCAGTGTCACTTTTTCACCATCTTCATATTTTAGATTCTAAATTGTTAAGTAACTTAATTTTAATAACTTAAATTTTAAATTATTTTGTTCTTTTTTGAAAAATATTTTCTATTATAAATTAATATATGTTCATTCTGTAGAACATTTAATTAAAAAAAATTTTTTATTAATTTTTATAACCCTGTCTCGAAAAGACCAGAAAAAAAAAAAGTCATCAATTCATAGAAGAGCAGAGGAAAATACCCATCATAATTCATCATTCATACTGGGCCTGGTGACACGCACATTTAATCAATCCCAGCACTCAGGGGCAGGGGCAAGTGGATCTCTGTGAGATATAGGCCAGCCTGAACTATATAATGAGATCCTGTCCCACCAAAAAAATAGAAATCTGAATAATTCTTCATTCATTGAGAGGCAGTAATTATTAATGTCTTGGAATACTCCATTCCCATCTGTTTTGTATTTTCTTGACCTAGATCACACTGAACTAAAATTTAACAATTCATATTTTTATTTGCCATTTATATGTCATTGCATAAATATAAATGCCTACATGCAGTTACCTTTTATACATAGGTCATAATTTTTTTTTAATTGGCATATAGAGTATTAAGTGTCATTATGGTGTTTTCAAGAGTACAAGGGAAAAAGGAATGGAGAACAGAAAAGATTTTGTTTTACTTTGCTTTGTTTTTACTATTTTAAATAATATGTATTTAAATAGCTGTATATTTTCATATATAAAGCTACTTGCTTTGAAGGAAAGAGAACATATCATATTTTGAGTTTCTATAGTTTTAGAAATAAATGACTTCTAGAATTGATATAATAAAGACTTATATAGAAAATAAAAGAAAATTAAACAGGTTACAAAATCATTGTACCTAGGACAGTTTTATTCACACTTGGATATAAACACTAAGAGGATAAATTATGACTTTATGCTCCCAATAAACTCTTTAGATTTGATTTGTGTAGTCCATGTCCTTCTTTTGACTAGCATAGCCAGTTTTGTTAATTTTTTTGTGTGTTTTGCTTATTAAAGATAATGACGAACCTCTTTTGAGTGGCTTTGGTGATGTATCCAAAGAATGTGCAGAAAAAATTCTTGAAACATGGGGAGAACTGCTGTCAAAATGGTAAGTTTTAACAGAACAGCTTTGCTTTTCCTCTGTAATTCTCATTTTATGGATAGGGCCTCTAACCTAACTAATAATACTCAGTTTGCAGCAGATAATAGAAACCTGCAGATGTGGTTTCATTCTGGAAACTTTATTTTTAGATATTTAATAAGGATAAGCAGTAGAGACCTAAGTCAATTCCCAGAGTATCAGAAGCCTCGTAAGTAAATCCTCATTGCTGGAGAAAATAACCAGACTTTATAAGCAGAAAAAGAAAGACATCCTGTACATTGAAGAAGATAGGAACAGCTAGCTACCTGGTTATTATACCCAGTGGAGCTAAAGTGCAGCTGCTACTCTCTTAATGCCAGTGCTGCCTCTGACTCACCAAGCTCTAACTGAAGGAGAAGTGTAAGGCAAGGCTTGCACAGAGTAGACTTCCCCAAAGTAGATTCCTGAGTATTTTATACAAATCCACTATGTAAAATACTCATGAAACAACTGGCTACAAAAACTGTTTGCAGATGGATGTGGTAATGCACACCTTTAATCCCAGCACTCAGGACGAAGGTAGGCAGATCTCTATGAGATGGGGACCAGCCTGGTCTGCATATTAAGTACCAGGGAGTCTCTGTCTCCAAAAAATAAAACTTAAAAACTCTTATTGAGACTGTCCGTTACTGGAGTGGAGAAGAGACTTAATGATTAAGGCCTGGTATTGAGGTACTCAGAGATTAGACATGATCAGGACTCCACTGAATTTGAATTCACAGATTCCCGTTATAGCCTGTAGTGCAGAGACCCTTTTAGGAGGCCACATATATAGTGAATTTGCTTAAGAATCACTATGGTGGGAAACATTTTCATCCTCAAAAAAATTTTTGTCATCTTCTAATTACTGGTAATTCCCAATGTTAGATATTTTTTTCCTCATGAAGTCTAACTATATCTAAGAATGGGTTATAAGTAAAAAAAAAAAAAAAAAAGATAGGTAACAGAAATCAGATATTAGCAGTTTTTCAATGTAATAATATTATTTGTTATTTTTATTTTATGTGTATGAGTGTTTTGCCTGCATGTATGTAAGTGCACCTGTGTCATGCAGTGCCTGCAGAGGCCAGAAGAGAGTGTTGAACCCCCTGGAACTGGAGTTATGGGCAGTCGTTAGCTGCTATGTAGATGCTGGGAATCAACCCCTGTAACTAGAGTTATGGGCAGTCGTTAGCTGCTATGTAGATGCTGGGAATCAACCTCTGGTCCTCGAACTCAGTGGTGTTTGGGGTTTTTTTGTTTGTTTGTTTTTTCGAGATGGTCTCCTTGTACTCCACCTGGCCTGGAACTTGCTTTGTAGCCCAGGCTGGCCTTGAACTCACAGAGATCCACCTGCCTCTGCCTGCTGGGATTAAAGGCGTGTGCCACTACGCCCAGCTTAAGTCAGTGTTCTTAACCGCTGAGCCCTCTCCCCAGCCCCAATTTTTCCATTTATTTCTGTAGGAATTTTTTTTTTTTCTTTTTGATACAGGGTCTCCCTTGAGTCCCAGCTGGCCTGGAGCTTGCTATATAGACCAGGCTGACCTTGAACTCACAGAGATAGATCAGCCTGCCTCTGCCTCCCAAGTGCTAGGATTAAAGGCATGTGCCACCATGCCCAGCAGGAATTTTAATATAAATGTGAGGCTATAAAATAATGCAAGTTGGCCGGGTGTGGTGGTGCACGCCTTTAATCCTAGCACTTAGGAGGCAGAGGCAGGTGGATCTCTGGGAGTTCAAGGCCAGCCTGGTCTACATAAAGAGTTCCAGGACAGCCGGAGCTACAGGGAGACCCTGTCTCAAAAGGACCAAACCCCCTTGCCCCCATGATCAGAGAAGTTTAGAAGATGCCCATACAGCATTGGGGGGGGGGTGCCCAGGTAGGAATTTTCTTACCTATAATATATATAATACCTAGAATGACAAAGCAATGTCACAGGCATGGTAGATGTTTCTTGCTCTATCCATTACTTTTCTTACTAATGAATGTAAAACTCAGTAATTTTTCATCAGCTAAAGAAACAGCTTAAAAAGGGAAGGTAGCTCTGTAATAGAGCCCTTGCCTAGCATGCTTGAGGCCCCAAATTTAATCCTACCATTGCAAAACAAAACATCGCTGCTGTTTGCATGTTTGCAATTTCAATACTCTTCTGTAACTCCAGGATTGAGATGTGGAGGCAGAAGGATTGAGAGTTCAAGGCCAATCTGGGGTGCATAGGGAAAATATGCCTCAAAAATGAGAGATTGGCCAGGTATGCCCTTTCTGCATTCAGAAGGCAGAGACAGGGTCTCTGTGAGTTCTAGGCCAGCCTGGGCTCAAAACAAAAAATAAAACCCGAGTTTAACAACAGGGTTAGGAAACAGTATGCTATAAGGCATTTAAATAAGAGTGTTTTACCTTCAGGTGTTGATTGATACAACCAGAGATACTCTGCTGACACATGTGTGGCTTCCCTTTCTCCCTTGGTAGGATGCCTTGGAGGGGAAAAATGCTAAATTGGAGAGTGGTCTGAACATGTCTCTATTTCTGGTGTTTGGATTATTAGTGTTGTCATATAAGTTAATTCCCTATGGGCCTCATACTTTAAGGTTGTCTTTTTCTCAGAATTTTTAACTGCTGAAGTCTTTCACTCTATTCTCAGTAAAACTATGTCTCAGCATTTTAAAAAATTTCCTGTCCCTAAGGGCTAGGTCTGCACATGGCCATCATCTGCAGTAGTGCTCTCACAGTGACTTATACTTCTGGAAAAACACTTTCTGCATTTGAAAATAAATGTCAGATATGTGCGAGAGAAAAAGGCAGATCAAAGCATGCATTGTCTTTAGACAGTGGCCTTAACACAAAAGCCCTTAGGGGAATAGTTTTTTCATAAATTTTGATATTCCTTTTCTACCAGGAGACCTGACTGCTGATGCTTTTATCAGAGTTAAATTCTCAGATGAGTGAATTTGGAGTGGTTAGGCTGCTGCAGGAATTTTATTTGCATGAAAATGTTTATACTGTAAAACAGCATTGTAAAGGTGTGGAAGTGGTTTTATAATAGTGTATTTAAAGTCATCTCCACGTTGTTTACATTGTAAACTAAGTTTCATTAGATTAATCCACCAGCTTTGCCTGTAACTGCTTACTTTGTTTTCAGATCTTGTTACTCATTAATCAGCTGCATCCTCCCATTCCCTTAAATACATTAACTGAATTTCCATCTGGCTCCCCTTCCTTCAGATGTTGAATTGTCTTGCTTGTCTGAGTCATGTCTTCTGATACATAATATCCTAGTCTCTTTTTTTGTTCATCTCTCCATTTTCCCCCATCCTATGTGTTCTTTGGATAGGAAGCATAATACCATGGAAATTAGAAGTCTATAAAACTATTCAGTACTATTACTGATCAAAGTTGTAGATGTCAACCGGGCGTGGTGGTGCGTGCCTTTAATCCTAGCACTTGGGAGGCAGAGGTAGATGGATCTCTGAGAGTTCAAGGCCAGCCTGGTCTACAGAGTGAGTTCCAGGACAGCCAGAGCTACAGGAAGACCCTGTCTCAAAAAGACAAAAAAAAAAAAAAAAAAAAAAAAAGTTGTAGATGTCATGAAGGTAATAATCATAGTTTAGACTAGTGAATTTACCATATACTAATTTGGCACAATGCCAAATTATGTGCAGTTTCACCTATAATAAATTTATGAACATCTGCATTTTCATAGATGAGTTAACCCATTCTTAATAAGCTGGCAGAATTAGAATTCTTTTTTTTTTAGGTAGGCTCTCCCCATAGCCCCAGCTGGCCTGGAACTTACTCTGTAGACCAGGCTGGCCTTGAACTGACAGAGATCCACCTGCCTCTGCCTCCTGAGTGCTAGGATTAAAGGCGTGCACCACCATACCGGAGTAAAAGAGGGGTTCTAGCCACCAGTGGGGTGCTGGGAATCAAACCTGGGTCCTCTGCAAGAGCAATCCAGTCCTTAACCACTAGAGCCATCTCAGCGCCCCAGAATTAGAATTTTTAACTTAGCAACTCTGATCTTAAAGCTAATTTAAGTAAATTAGATTTTAATTACAATATTAGTAAGAGTATCTTTGATCTGTAATTCTCCAAGTTCATTTTACTATGACTCTTAGTGGCAAGAGACCTGATGTTCTGAGTATAAAATAGTATTCTGAATTATCTGGATAAAATTAATCTTAGCAATAAAAATAAAGTTATTTGGAAATCAATTTTACCAGTATAAGTTTAGGTTAGCAGGTTTTTCTATGACAGCCAAATAGCAAATATTTTATATTTTTCTGGACCAGTGATTGTCTTTTAGCAACTTTCAATCATCTCTGCTGTTGAAATGCAAAAGAATCATAAATATAAGATATAGAAAAGGACAACATGACTGTCTATTAAAAGTTTTTTTAACACCGGGCGTGGGGTATACGCCTTTAATCCTAAGCACTTGGAGAGGCAGAGGCAGGCGATCTTTGTGAGTTCAAAGCCAGCCTGGTCTACAGAGTGAGATTCCCAGGACAGCTGGGACTACGGGAGACCCTGTCCGAAAAGACAAAAAAAAAAACAAAAAGTTTTATTACAAAAGAGGTGGTTGGCTATATTGACCCAGAGGCCATAGTGTTTTAATCTCTGAATTAACACAATTATGTTTTTCTATTAAATCACTCTTATCTCTCACATTGGGATACAATATTGTATATTGGGTATCTTTTTTTTTTTGTTTTTTTTTTGAGCCAAGGTCTCCCTCTAGCCCCAACTCACCATCGCTCTCCGCGTAGACCAGGCTGGCCTTGAACTCAGAAATCTGCCTGCCTCTTGCCTCCTAAGCGCTGGAATTAAAGGGGTGCACCACCACACCTGGCATAACGGGTCAATTTTTTTTTTATAACGGGTCATTTTTAAATGTATCAGGTACTATTATAGAATTCTGGAGGTGTGAGAAAACTCTCAGCCCTTCTCTAATTTGCTAGTGGTTCTTTGTGTCAATGACTTGTGATAGTCACAGGAGTGTCTCTTATGGTCAAGATCATGCCTTATTGACTCATGGTGACTTATCACAAAGGAGCTGTGACATAATGGGTGGAGGGCTTGTCAAGAGTTTAAGGACTATCTCAGTGAATTGACTGCCCTTTATAACCTTTCACCATCTGTAAGCCTGGAGATGCAACATCCACCTTTATTATATGACCAGTTAAGATACTGTGTGCAAAAGCATGAAGATTATAATGCCAACATTTCAAAGACAAGTTTTTTTATTTTCTTTCATTTTGTACTACACACACACACACACACACACACAACACACACACACATATATTATATAGAAGCCAGGGTCTCTCTCTAGTCCCAGCTGGCCAAACCCACTATGTAGACCAGGCTGGCTTTGAACTTACAGATATCCACCGCCTCTGCCGCTCCCGAGTGCTGGGATTAAAGGGGGTGCACCACCATGCATGGCTTATTTTTCTTCATTTCCATAGATGAGATCTGGAACCCAAAGGCTACAGTAGACGTTGTGTTTTTGTTAGTCAGTATGTTCTTAGCCACTACAGATATTCAGGGACATTTCCTGAAGGAAGACAGAACTATTGAAGACATAGTTGAAGTATTTTAACTGAGAATATATAAATTTGTGGTTCGTTGTCAATCCTGGTAGAGGGCAAAGCTCTGGTTTTTATGTATCCACTATTGTGGTTTCAGTCTAAGCTTCCCTACATAAGCCACAGCTATAAAGTATCATCTGTGGTTTCCAGTTTTTTGGCTTCAATTTTTTAAAAAAAAAATAGTTTTTGGGGCTGGAGAGATGGCCTGAGCGGTTAAGAGAAGGCGAGCTGGCAGAGGACCCGGATATTGTCCCCAGCACCCACATGGTGGCTGAGACAAGCAGGGAAAGCATGATTCCAGAGAAATGAAGGGCAGGGGAAGCGAGAAACGTGGCGGAGCGAGGGAGACCAAGTGCAACAGTACATTCATAACAAAGAAAATAAAAACTTGAAAAAAAAAAAAAAAGAATTTTTTAAATATAGTTAAAGGTACTCAGGCAACATATTGTAGAGGTGCCAGTGTAACGGCACTTATCTGTTTTGGTAAAAGTCTCATATGTGTAAACATTATTACTCATAAAAGCAACTTTTATAGACTCTTCCTTTGCTAAAGTAATAAATTATGGCCTTATTTTTAGGCATCTCAACTTGAGTGTGAGACCAAAGCAGTTGTCATCCTTAGTGAGAAGTGGTGTTCCTGAAGCTCTTCGAGGAGAAGTCTGGCAGCTATTAGCAGGCTGTCATAACAATGACCACTTAGTAGAAAAGTACCGAATCCTCATCACAAAGGTAAGAGATGAGAGCTCAGCTTTAGCATTAACCCTTTTTAAGATTCATAATGAGTGATCATTGTGGTTATCTGACTTGGAAGAATGTTTTATAATTTCTTGATCTTAAATATAGTCCAAAGATGTTTCTTCTTTTGGTACAAGGAAGGAAATGCACTTCAGAGACGTGGAGTGTCCTCTCCTCCCGAGTGCTAGGATTAAAGGCATGTACCACCATGCCCCCTGTGTTTTACTTTTTAAAAAACAGTGGTGCGTTTGGAAGGCAGAGGCAGGTGGATCTTTGTGATGTTCAAGGGCCCGCCTGGTCTACGAGTGAAGTAGTTCCAGGACAGCTGGGGCTACAGGGAGACCCCTCTCGAAAAAGAAAAAAAAAAAAAAAAAAAAAAAAATAGATTAGGGATGTAGCAAAGTATGGGCTTAGTAGAACTCATTTAGTAAGGATGAGGCTGTGTGATAAGAAGGGGGGAAAAGACAAAGAACGAAAAAAGAGGAAGCAGAAACAGGAAGCAGGTGAGCGGAATGAAAAAAGTAGCAAATGGTTATGACATATGGGAAGAAGTGGGGCGGAGGGAGAGGAGGGGGGAGGGAAAAGGGAATAAGTTAGGGGGGATGGGAGGGGAAAAGGTCGGAGGGAGCGAAGTGGATGTGGCTAGCGTGACGACAGAAGGGACGTACTTATAGGAAGACTAAGGAAACGTAAAAGTGGTATCAATAATTGTTCTGCAATTTTGATAGATTGTAGCAAGTGTTATTATCTACATAGGCGCCTTCCATAGAACGTATAGGGATATATTAGACAACCGCTTATGAGGTAATAACATAGAGCGTCACATAGGACAATTGAATTTGTTCTTAAACATACTTGTATCTAGCTGAAGGCTGTGATGATATTTGAATGTTGTGATGCAATTGTTAGAAGAAAGTGGAGAATCATGTAAGGTCTCTTTTAGCGCAAGTATTCTATGCTTTGCACTNGACGTCAGCAAAAGTGGCTACTTATTAATTACTTCTGAAATTAGCTGCTTTCTTTGTGCAAGAGAGGAAGCATCTGTGAATGTGAACTTTTCAGACTTCAGATGCTTCTGCAGAGCTGCAAGCATCTTCATATCACTTTATATAATGAGAACCCTCCTGAAAACACCCACTAAGAAATGGTCTAACATTTCTTGACAACTTCCATTGTTCTTTCGTAGCTACATGTAAACCTTTATTAAATTATTTCCCTTTCAGAATAATTCACACATTGATGGCAATTAGATTGGAAAATCACAGACTTATTACTTTCAGTGGACCTTTTATTCCTTGTTAAATATAGAAAGGCTGCCTTTATGTCATCACTTTGTACATTTTTTTTTCCTGGGTAAATGACTATAGGGTAAACAAAGACTTCATATGGTTTCTGCCATTTTCATCTGTGACAGAGAGACAAATACAATAGTGGCTTTTGGAAATAATGTGCTATAAGAACTGTTATGTATAAAGTTTAAATGTGCTTGTGTTGATTTATGTGCCTTCTTAAGATTTTATTGCCTAGGCAAGACTGAATTCTCTGGAAGCTGGATAAAAACAGGAATAGGTATATCATATTAATGACTTTGTAGGACACAAGTCACTAATACACAATTGAGGTAGAAAAAACAAATTATTTTATTGTATTTATAGTTGGTTATAAATTGCTTTTCAGTGTTAGAATTCAGTTTAAGAAATTACTAGTTTCTTTTTAAATTTTTATTTATTTATTTATTTATTTATTTATTTATTTATTTATTTTATGTGTATGAATGTACTGCCTGCATGCAGGTTTGTGCAGCCGTGTAGTGCAACGCCGCCGAGGTCAGAAGAGGGCATCGTATTCCCCTGGAACTGGAGTTCTACTGGAATTGAAATTATGAAGTAATTCCACCATGTGGGTGCTAGGGATTGAACCCGGGTCCTCTGCAAGAGCATTCGGTGCTCTTAAACGCTAGGCCATCTCTCCAGCCCAGAAATTACTAGTTTCTATTGGGGGTTTATGTTGCAATTTAGAAACAAAATCAACAAGTCCTATATTTGAGTGATAAATGTGGTCAAATAATATCTCAAGATTATCTTTACATTTAAAGGCTTAAAGGGGGAAAATAACATGTTTTTGGTTCTTTTTTTTTTTTTTTTTTTTGAGACAAGGTCTCCCTCTAGCCCCAACTCACCTAGATCTCACTCTGTAGACCAGGCTGGCCTTGAACTCAGAAATCTGCCTGCCTCTGCCTCCTAAGCGCTGGGATTAAAGGTGTGCACCACCACACCTGGCATAACGGGTCATTTTTTTTTTTATAACGGGTCATTTTTAAATGTATCAGGTACTATTATAGAATTCTGGAGGTGTGAGAAAACTCTCAGCCCTTCTCTAATTTGCTAGTGGTTCTTTGTGTCAATGACTTGTGATAGTCACAGGAGTGTCTCTTATGGTCAAGATCATGCCTTATTGACTCATGGTGACTTATCACAAAGGAGCTGTGACATAATGGGTGGAGGGCTTGTCAAGAGTTTAAGGACTATCTCAGTGAATTGACTGCCCTTTATAACCTTTCACCATCTGTAAGCCTGGAGATGCAACATCCACCTTTATTATATGACCAGTTAAGATACTGTGTGCAAAAGCATGAAGATTTATGCCAACATTTCAAAGACAAGTTTTATTTTCTTCATTTTGTACTACACACACACACACACACACACACACACACACACACGTATATTATATAGAAGCCAGGGTCTCTCTCTAGTCCCAGCTGGCCTAGAACCCACTATGTAGACCAGGCTGGCTTTGAACTTACAGATATCCACCTGCCTCTGCCTCCCGAGTGCTGGGATTAAAGGTGTGCACCACCATGCATGGCTTATTTTCTTCATTTCATAGATGAGATCTGGAACCCAAAGGCTACAGTAGCTTGTGTTTTTGTTAGTCAGTATGTTCTTAGCCACTACAGATATTCAGGGACATTTCCTGAAGGAAGACAGAACTATTGAAGACATAGTTGAAGTATTTTAACTGAGAATATATAAATTTGTGGTTCGTTGTCAATCCTGGTAGAGGGCAAAGCTCTGGTTTTTATGTATCCACTATTGTGGTTTCAGTCTAAGCTTCCCTACATAAGCCACAGCTATAAAGTATCATCTGTGGTTTCCAGTTTTGCTTTCAATTTTTTAAAAAAAAAATAGTTTTGGGGCTGGAGAGATGGCCTAGCGGTTAAGAGCGCCGACTGCTCTTGCAGAGGACCCGGATTTGGTCCCCAGCACCCACATGGTGGCTGAGAACCATCTGTAACTCCAATTCCAGGAGAACTCCAGTTCCAGGGGAATCTGAGACCCTCTTCTGATCTCTGCGGCATTGCACGACACGGTGCACAGACCTACGTGCAGACAGTACATTCATACACATACGAAAATAAATAAAATTTAAAAAAAAATTTTTTTAAATAATAGTTTAAAGGTACTCAGGCAACATATTGTAGATGCCATGTTAGCACTTCATCTTTTTTATTTTGTTACTTCATCATGTCTTTGTAAACCATTTTATTCTCATAAAAGCAACTTTTATAGACTCTTCCTTTGCTAAAGTAATAAATTATGGCCTTATTTTTAGGCATCTCAACTTGAGTGTGAGACCAAAGCAGTTGTCATCCTTAGTGAGAAGTGGTGTTCCTGAAGCTCTTCGAGGAGAAGTCTGGCAGCTATTAGCAGGCTGTCATAACAATGACCACTTAGTAGAAAAGTACCGAATCCTCATCACAAAGGTAAGAGATGAGAGCTCAGCTTTAGCATTAACCCTTTTTAAGATTCATAATGAGTGATCATTGTGGTTATCTGACTTGGAAGAATGTTTTATAATTTCTTGATCTTAAATATAGTCCAAAGATGTTTCTTCTTTTGGTACAAGGAAGGAAATGCACTTCAGAGACATGTGATGTCCTCTCCCTCCCGAGTGCTAGGATTAAAGGCATGTACCACCATGCCCCGCTGTTTTTTACTTTTTTAAAAATACAGTTGTGCTTTGGAAGGCAGAGGCAGGTGGATCTTTGTGAGTTCAAGGCCAGCCTGGTCTACAGAGTGAGTTCCAGGACAGCTGGGGCTACAGGGAGACCCTGTCTCGAAAAAGACCAAAAAAAAAAAAAAAAAAAAAAAAATAGAGTTGGGGGTATGTAGCAAAGATGGGCTAGTAGAACTCACTATGTAGTCAGGCTGGGCTTTGTATATATGGCAGTCCTCCCTGCCTAGCCTCCCAAGGTCTAGAAGTTACAGGCATGAACCACCAGGTTCAACTGTGTTCTTTCAATTCTTGTCATCCTTTGTAGAAATATGTTTTGGTAAAGAAGGCCTACTTTAGTTTCTATGCTTATAGGAAAATAATTGTGTAATCTTTAATTCAGTTTCTTTTTTAACTTATTCCTCNAAAAAAAAAAAAAAAAAAAAATAGAGTTGTGTATGTAGCTAAAGATGGCTTAGAACTCACTATGTAGTCAGGCTGGCTTTGATCATATGGCAGTCCTCCTGCCTTAGCCTCCCAAGGGCTAGAATTACAGGCATGAACCACCAGGTTCAACTGTGTTCTTTCAATTCTTGTCATCCTTTGTAGAAATATGTTTTGGTAAAGAAGGCCTACTTTAGTTTCTATGCTTATAGGAAAATAATTGTGTAATCTTTAATTCAGTTTCTTTTTTAACTTATTCCTCTAAAGTGGAGTCCTTATTTCCTAGTATCCCCTTCTCAAGTTGAGGCATTCTTCAAAATTTTATAGATTAGTAGAAGTGTTTATCTACTAGGTGCAGCTTCTCTACTAATAGGTAAATTTAAAACCTGCATTATGAGTAGATAATAGCTCAGATTCCTCAAATGGCACTTGAAATTTTTTAAACTTAATTTACATTTTATGTATTTGATTTGTGTGCATGTAAATGAGAATTGAGAGATTCATTAGAGTTCTCTTTACCCATGTTCTATGTTGCATGAGCCTTAGGTATAGAGGTTGCATTGTAGATGTGCCACTTAGGCTTGGGCAATTCATAGACAGTGTCTGTATGTGACTAGTTGTAGTACTCTGTAATAGTTGTCATCAGGTGCAAAAGAAACTTCTTTGATGAGTGACCAAGATACTTGACTGTAAATTCAAGGATACATATTTTGCACTTAGTAAGAAGTTAAATTAGCAGGGCGTGGTGGCGCATGCCTTTAGTCCTAGAACTCGCGAGGCAGAGGCAGGCGGATCTTTGTGAGTTCAAGGCCAGCCTGGTCTACAGAGTGAGTTCCAGAACAGCTGGGACTACAGGGAGACCCTGTCTCGAAAAAAAAACAAAAAACAAAAGAAGAAGTTAAATTAGTCTAGGGATATGTTTGACTTCTTTTTTAATTTAATTTTATCTTAGGTGTGTATTTTACCTGCATGTATGTAAGTGTGGCATGAGATCATAAGAGGGCGTCAGATCCCCTGGAACTATACAAATGATTGTGAGTTGCCATGTGGGTAGTGGGACTTGAATCTGGATCCTCTGCAAGAGCAGCCAATGCTGTTAACCACTTAGCCATCTTTCCAGTCCTGTTTTTTTGTGTCCTGAATCTTTGTGTATGAGAATATAATGAAACCCATTGTTTTGTACAGTAAGAAAGCATAGAATCCAAAAGAGGACCCACAAACACAAGAAAAAAATATATAAACCTGTACTGTTTCCATGTAGCGATTGTTGTAGTCGGTATTTTCAAATCACTTGTGAAAATAACATTAAGTCATTTGTGTGCAGATATTTATCTTCTAGTGAATTTCTGCATGTCATATCTATGTAATGAGTTCCAAAGGTTTCTTAAATTATAAGACTGTAAATATACTGGTTTAGCCATTTTGAAATTGGTAATAACTAGGGTTGGAGAGATGGCTCAGCTGTTAAGAGCACTAGCTTCTCTTAACTGATCCCCAGGTTCAGTTCCCAGGACTCACATGGCAGCTAACATACTTCCAGTACTTCAGTTCCAGGGGATCTGGCATTCTTCTGGCCTCCACGGGCATTGCACACAGGTCCACTTACATACATCCAAACAAAACTCATACACATGAAAACAAAGGAAATTGTTAATCATTTTTGAACCCACAACCACTTTTTAAATATTTTTAAATTTTATTTATTTTGTATGTGTGTGAATGTACTGTCTGCATGTAGGTTTGTGCACCCATGTTGTGCAATGCCGTGGAGGTCAGAAGAGGGCGTCACATTCCCCTGGAACTGGAGTTAAAGGCAGTTCTCAGCCACCAGAACCCACAACCATTTTTATATCATTCAGTCTAATACAGATTGAATATCCCTACCTGTCCAAAATGCTTGGGACCAAAAGTGTTTCAGATTTAGGGTTTTCTGTTCTGGTTTGGTTTGAGTTTGGGTTTTGTGACATGTATGTAGACTTTGCCAGTTGAACAACTCTAATATGAAAATCTGAAGCTTTTGGAGGTCAGCACTCAAAAAAATATCAAGTTTCCAGAGTGTTTTAGGCTTGGGGCTTTCAGATCAGGAGTGGCTGATATAGCTGCAGTGGCCATGTAGCTGCAGGCAGGCAGGGCATTTGTACTGGGGCTTTTATTTAAAAACTCTTCCAACCTAAAAACAAATTGTTTTCTTTTGTATTGGGCTTTTTTTTTTTTTTTTTTTTTTTAAAGAAATGATTGTCTCTCTGTGTCAGTCTGAGAGAACTAGACAGTTAACCGTAAACAAATATAAAGTTGCATGAGAGTTTTAGAAGACAGAATATGTATTGCTGAACTGTAGGGTCATATTAAAGATTGCTTGTTCAAATCTTCTAAAAAGTCACATGTTCTGAAATTATCTAGGAGGTTGGTAGTTGGAGGTAGATAAGGTGCTTCATGGCAAGTATTGCATTAAAAGTCAGAGGAGGAGCTAGAGAGATGGCTCAGCAGCTAAGAGCACTGGCTGTTCTTACAGCAGACCCAGGTTTGAATCCCAGCCCCCACATGGTGGCTAACAGCCTTCAGTTGTCCAGGGGATCCAACATCCTCTTCTGACCTCCACAGGCATTGAACAACACAAGTGTATTACACACATGGAGATATATACTCATAAACATAAAATAAAAATAATAAATCTTAAAAAGTCAGAGGGAATAATGTGTACTTGGAGATGGAAAGAGCCTTGGTAATTCATGGAGTACGGTGGTGGGAAATGAGTCTGGAGATATAAGTAAGCACCAAGTCTTAGGGAGTGTCCTATTTATAGATTCCTGGGGTAGAACATCATTGAAGCATTTTACTTCCTTTGTTTATTTTATGGTGTTTTATTTTTGCAGTGCTGGGCCTTGCCCAGAGATCAGGCAGGTAAAGTGACTACATATGTTTGACAGAAGGCAGATTGTTTTGATTTAAACCCTGGTGTCACTGTATTCCACCTATTGATGTTAAGCAGTTTAATAACCCCAGGGTTTAGTTTCCTAGTCTGTAATAACAGAATAACAATAACAGAACCTTATTTTGTGTGGTTGTTAGCATTAAGATAGATAATGAGTAAAAACACTTAGTACAATACACAGTAGTCTATATTAGTGTAAGCACTTGTTCTAGTCATTGTTATTTTGTGCTAGTTTTTTAAAAGTCATGTTGGCCGGGCATGGTGGCATATGCCTTTAATCCCAGCACTCAGGAGGCAGAGCTCCAGGCCAGCTTGGACTAAAGGGAGACCCTGTCTCAAAAAGAAAAAGTCATGTTGGTTCAGTGAAACCTGTTAATAATTGAGGCAAAAGATAATTGTGACTTGGGTTGGAATAACAACAGAGGAGTCCCACCTATTTCCTGAAGAGTATATTCCATGACCTCTAGTGGATGCCTGAAACCTTATATGAACTGTTTGATCCTATACAGACATGTGATGATAGAGTTTAATTTATAAATTAGGCATAGTAAGAACTTAAAAAATAACTAATAAAGGGGCTGGGGAGATGGCTCAGTAGTTAACAGCACCGACTGCTCTTGCAGAGGACCCGGCTTCAATTCCCAGCACCCACATGGTGGCTAAGAACCATCTTTAAGCCAGGTGTAGTAGAGCACGCCTCTAATCCCAGCACTTGGGAGGCAGAGGCAGGCAGATCTCTGTGAGTTCAAGGCCAGCCTGGTCTTAACAGGGCTAGTTCCAGGCTAGCTGGGGCTACAGGGAGACCCTGTCTCAAACACACACACACACACACACACACACACACACACACACACACACAAACCCCAAAATACATAACTGTGATTGAAATTTGGTTTTGATAAAATTATTTTTTTATTGTAGGATATTTGTTCTAAATGTAGCTGTGCATTGCAACTTCTATAGCTAACCCCTGCCCTCAATAAAGCAAATTCAAGGGAAAATTTAAAAAATATATTAATAATAAAATTTAAAAAAATTTTAATAACTAATAGAATATAGTATTTTTTGATAAAGTTACATCAGTGAGTGACAGTGATTTAAAGAAAAGATTTTTGAGGCTGGAGAGATGGCCTAGCAGTTAAGAACGCCAACTGCTCTTGCAGAGGACCCGGGTTCCGTCCCCAGCACCCACATGGCACCCGAGAACCATCTTTAACTCCAGTTCCAGGGGAATCTGATGCCCTCTTCTGACCTCTGCGGCATTGCATGACACAGGTGCACAGACCTACATGCAGACGGTACATTCATACACATAAAAAATAATAAATAGGCCGGGAGTGGTGGCACACGCCTTTAATCCTAGCACTTGGGAGGCAGAGACAGGCGGGTCTTTGTGAGTTCAAGGCCAGCCTGGTCTACAAGGTGAGTTCCAGGACAGCTGGGGCTACAGGGAGACCCTGTCTCGAAAAGACAAAAAAATAATAATAAAATAATAATAATAATAAATAAATAAATAAATAAATATTTTAAAAAGAACAGATTTGCACCAGGGGACTATTGTTGCTATTGGTGTTTTTGCTGAGGCATACTTCAGTGTTTCCAATAAGACCTTTCACATACTGCTGTTGGGCTTATGCTTAAGTATGTTTTCCAGTTCCTTGCTTTCATGCAGTAAGCACAGTGTTCAGAATTCATGGAATTGTGATTATAGGTAGCCTGTTGCCTACAGTAAGAAAAACTAGTGTAAAATGAATACAAATGAAAGTGGGGTCATGTACTAACCATTCCCAGGTGTGTGCACCTCTTGGAATGATTACAGATGATAGTGTTTATTTTCTTTTACTCTACTGGGAGTGGGACTTCATTCAGAAAAGTGAATTGAAAGTTCAATACCCAAAGGAAAAAAAGACAAAATTACACCATTCCCATAGAATTCTCCCAATTAGTTTGAAAAGCACCATTTATCCCCTTTCCCAAAGCCTAGGGAACAACTTGCGGAAGAGGAGGCATGGTAGAACATAAGGGCTGCGGAGAGATTGGGGAGAGAATCGTTTGACTACAGCAATATAGTCTGGGCTCTTATTTGATCAACATGCTTGTGCATACAAGCTTCTCCAACTGTACTTTGGGAACCTTGGGTTGTCCAAAATTTGGACATAGATACTTGCAAATTGGTTTTACACGAATGTTACTTACATTCATTGCTTATGCTTAATAATTTGGCTCACTTCAAAAAAAATTGCACCAGTTACCTAATTGTATGTCAAACTGAGCAACATCAATGTTATCTGAAAACAACTGTGCTCTTATATTGTAGAATCCCTTAAAAAATAAACAAATAAAGGGGAAAAAAAAATAAAAGCACCATTTATGGCATTACCTGAAAGAAGGACTACAGTATAATTCTGGTTGGCTTTGTGTTCTAGTTTGTCTTCAATCACTGTGACAAAACACGCTGTCCACTACCAGCTTGGTGAGGAAAGGGTTTATTCAGCTCACATTTTCCCCACTCAGGGGAGTCTATCACTCAGGGAGCCCAGGGCAGAAACTCAGGGCAGGAAGCCGGAGGCAGGAGCTGAGACTCAGGCCATGGAGGAATGCTGCTTACTAACTAGCTTGCTCCCCTGGCCCATGCCCAGCCTGCTTTCTTATTCTGTACACAACAACCTGCCCAGGGGTGGCACCACCCATAGTGGGCTGGGCCCTCCCACATTGCTCAACAATCAAGACAATATTCCACAGACGTGGCCACAGGCCAGTCCAATGGAGCCAATTCCCCAATTGAGGCTCCCTCAACTTAGCTGTGTCAAGTTGTCACTAAAGCTATCTAGCACACTTTGTTTTACATAGACAGAAACAAGATTGTGCATTCTAAGCTACAAAGACTTGTACCATGAAATTTCCTGAAGTTTTTCAAGGCTAGATAAAATGAGTAGCTTTGCTTTTCTCTTTTGTTTGAATATTTGTGTGCTTGCTTCAGGGGTTGTAACTCAGTGACTATGTACTCAACTAGAATGTGGAAGCTCCAGGTTCAAGTTTCTTGCACTGAAATGAAGAATAAAACAAAGAATACACGAGAGAGAGAGAGAGAGAGAGAGAGAGAGACAGAGACAGAGACAGAGACAGAGACAGACACCCTTGTGGGATAGTGTTTAAATACAAAAGCAGTATAATTTCTACATGTGCTGTTTTTGCAGCATTAGATTGGGCATGCTTTTTTTTTTCTTTTAGTAAAACCTGACTTTAAGTTTCTTAATATTGACCAGTATCCATTAAATCATGAGAGAAAATTGAGGCTGAATATTTAACCTTCCAGCTAGAGTTTCATGTGCAGCTAGCTGAACTGTAATTCCTCAGTTCCACGTACTTAACTCTTAACATGCTTCCTTTCTTTGATACTGTTCTTTGTTCTTGGGAAAATGGCACAAGAAAACAGCAATTTCCCCTCACCATTGCCCCTTGGCAGTATGTGCTTCAGCCTAATTCCAGACTCCTCCCTCTCCCCTCCCCTCCCCTCCCCTCTCCTTTTCCTCCTTCTCCTACCCTTTCTCTCATCCTTCTCCACCCCTCTGGTTCCTGCCCATTTTTCTCGATAGCAGCCTGAATCTTGCTTATCTACCTAATGGGGGATTCCAGACAGACGAGGAAACAGCCTTCAAATGCTGCACTTCGGCATACCGAGTCATTGCCTGTGAGGCAGTCTGGAAACTGGTGGGCACCTCTCTGGCAGTGAATTCTAATGAGTTTCTAAAGATGCCTGAGTGTTCGCGCACGTGTTTTTCTTTCCCCTCCCCCTTTCTTCCTTTTCCCAAGCCCCTTCCAGTTCCCCTCCTACTCCTTTATCCCCTCCCTCTGTGTCTTAGTTCTGCAGTACTCTGGCTGAAGCACATTCTGCATTGCAAGGCTTTCTGTTAAGGACTGACTTACTGTGGCTTTTGTTTGGATTTCAGCTGCAGAATTACAGGTAACACTCTGAAATTAAGCTAAACAGACAGATTCTATTAAGATGTTTTAAGAGATAAAATAGTTCATTGGATTTCATGGAGACAAAGAATTATCATGGTTCATATTTATTAGTGATAATTGTGGTGAAATCTTTTCAGAATTGCCATAAAGAGGTTCTTTTTCTCCCCCAAAGGGTCAAATAAAAGAATGGACTGATCTGTAATTGCTTTTATGCTGATCTTGAAAGCTCGCTGTTGCTGCTCCTCTGTAGAGTAAGGGCCAGTTATGCTGGGTACTGCCGAGGGTAGCTATGAATCCTGGCACCAGGATGGGTGGAGGGGGGAAGGGTTGTAGCAGCCAGAGCTAGCTAGGTTCTTTGACTGGGACATTGGATGCAAAATGTAAAATGCTCTCTCCTTTTCTTCTATCAGCTGTTCAGAGGAGACTCATTACAACTCCTGCTGAAGCTCCTAGGCTTCTCCCTTCTACCCCTTCCCCTACCCTCACTTGGCCTGAAGACACTGTGCCCAGTTTGCCTTACTCTCTTGGTGTTATGTGTATGGTGAACCTGGCATTATGGCTGCGTCTGGGACTGGCCAGACAACTGCTGCTGGCTCTCCCTATTCCAAGAAGGATTTAAAGGGAAATTGCACTGCAGGCAATGTACCAGAGCAGCAGCATCGGGAGCCTGGGGACTAAGGCTCCTCTGGCATTCTTACACATGTAAAGCTGCCCGCAATCACAGTAGCTGCTCCTATGAACTGTTGGCAGCAGCCAAGTGGCAGCATGAAGTGAAAGATCCCTCCTGAGCTCAAGATGAACTCCACCTTGGATGGTAATCAGAGCAGCCACCCTTTTTGTCTCTTGGCATTGGGCTACTTGGAAACTGTCAGTTTTTGTCTTTTGGAAGTACTGACTATTGTCTTTCTAACTGTATTGATTATTTCTGGGAACATCATTGTGATTTTTGTATTTCACTGTGCACCTTTGTTGAACCATCACACTACAAGTTATTTTATCCAGACAATGGCATATGCTGACCTCTTGGTTGGGGTAAGCTGCCTTGTCCCCTCTCTCTCACTCCTCCACTACCCTCTTCCGATCGAGGAGTCTTTGACTTGCCAGGCATTTGGTTTTGTAGTATCAGTTCTAAAGAGTGTCTCCATGGCCTCTTTGGCTTGTATCAGTGTTGATAGATACATTGCCATCACTAAACCTTTAACCTATAATACCCTGGTTACACCCTGGAGACTACGCCTATGTATTTTTCTGATTTGGCTGTATTCCATCCTGGTCTTCCTGCCTTCCTTTTTCCGTTGGGGCAAACCTGGATATCATGGAGATGTGTTTCAGTGGTGTGCAGAGTCCTGGCACACTGACCCCCACTTCACCTTGTTCATCGTGATGATGCTGTATGCCCCAGCAGCCCTCATTGTCTGCTTCACGTATTTCAACATCTTCCGAATCTGCCAGCAGCACACAAAGGAAATCAGCAAAAGGCAAGCCCGCTTCAGCAGCCAGAATGGGGAGACTGGGGAAGTGCAGGCCTGTCCTGATAAGCGCTATGCCATGGTTCTGTTCCGAATCACTAGTGTATTTTATATCCTCTGGTTGCCGTATATCATCTACTTCTTGTTGGAGAGTTCCACTGGCCTCAGCAACCGCTTTGCATCCTTTCTGACCACCTGGCTTGCTATTAGTAACAGTTTCTGCAACTGTATCATTTACAGTCTCTCCAATAGTGTTTTCCAAGGAGGATTAAAGCGTCTCTCAGGGGCTGTATGTACTTCTTGTGCAAGTCAGACCACAGCCAAGGACCCATACACCGTTAGGAGCAAAGTCCCCCTTAATGGATGCCATATCTGAAGGGACTCTGATACTCGGTTACTTTGTTTGTACTGGGAGAGGGTAGCTTTATTTTTCTTTTTTTAAATCTCTTTGTATTCTTGGGTCACTAGATCTTGGATAGAATAATTTGACTCTGAGAAATAGCAAACAATTATCCAAATACATTCTAAATTTGCAGAAATTTTTTTTTTTCCTAAATGTGATTTAGAATCAGAAGAATCAGGATTGTGAAGAAAAAAAACCACTCTTGGTCCAATTTTTGAAATGTCATGGAAGTGACTGCAGTTCTCAGATTTAAAAGGAATAAAGCCATAGCTAACACCTCTCCCAGCTGGCATGGCTGAATCTGGGTGTGAAAAGCGTCAGCACTTTAAAAAGTCACCATTTTCTTGTCACTTTTCTGGATTCTTCCCAATTCCTTTGACTTTATGTGCAATTGATACCTTTTAACAGGGAATATTAAAATACAATGATGAATTAATAAGGTTTTTATTTTTTATGTATGCCAAAGTGTTAACTACATTGCAGAGTTCAGTGCTGTCATTTAAATAGCTAAATGTTTTGTTTTCTTGCCACTTGAGAGAATTCTCAATAGAGAGAATAATGTGAATACTTAAACATTACTTAGAATTTTGAAATGAACCATGAAGCAGAAGTGCAATGAAGTCATACAATCTCTGTGAAAAACTGTGCTGCTTTTTGTGCCATGCTTCACTGCTATCTAAACACACACGTGCATAGAAGTGACTGTGCTAACAATACTTCTCCTGTGTCTTTGTGTTTGTGAATACTGAGAATATTTGGATTGAGTTAGGTTTATAGCAAAAATATGTTTAAATAAGCTAAAAAATAAATGATAGACTGATAGCTGTCCATGTGTAATGGTGAAAATACACAAAATGGGACTTTAGTGTTTTCTGTTCTTTTTAATACAGAGACTTGAAACTTCAGAACATCAGGGTAAAGGGTATTAATAAGCAACTGAATCAGAAGTATACTGTTGTTGACTAGATAAGCTCAGTATTCAAGTGCATGCTTAGCGTTCAGAAAGCCCACGTTTCCACCCCAAACACCAGGGGAAAAGAGAGGGGGAAAAATACACACACACACACACACACACACACACACACACACACACAAATTCTATATTATACTAATTGATTTTTTTTTGTGTGTGTGTGTGTGTGTGTCTTTTTGAGACAGGGTCTTCCTGTAGCCCCAGGCTGGCCTTGAACTCACAAAGATCTGCCTGCCTCTGCCTCCCAAGTGCTAGGATTAAAGGCGTGCGCCACTACGCCCAGGTATACTAATTGATTTTTTTTTTTTTTTGTATGTATATGAATGTACTGTCTGCATGTAGGTTTGTGCACCTGTGTCATGCAATGCTGCGGAGGTCAGAAGACGGTGTTGGATTCCCCTGGAATTGGAGTTACAGACGGTTCTTAGCCGCCATGTGGGTGCTGGGGATTGAACCCGGGTCCTCTGCAAGAGCAGTTGGTGCTCTTAACCACTAGGCTATCTCTCCAGCCCTATATTAATTGATTTTTTAAACAAAATCAACCAATTCTTTTTTTTTTTTGAGACTGGCCTGGAGCTAATCCGCCTGCCTCTGCCTCCGGAGTGCTGGGATTACAGGCGTGCGCCACCACGCCCAGCCAACCAATTCATTTTGAAAACATTCCTGTAGTTCCTGGAATCTCTTTTCTGCTATCCTCTTTCTGTAAAAAAGAAAACTCCTTTGTCATGTAGTTATTGTCTCATCTTGTTTTGCTTTTGTTTTTCCAAAGCTCTAGCAAAACCTATAGAAGTATATTCTCTAGAATTATTATTAAAATGCTGTTTTTATATGTGGTTATTACATTTTCTTTTAAAAGTTACTGTCTTGAGGGGCTGGAGAGATGGCCTAGCGGTTAAGAGCGCCGACCGCTCTTACAGAGGACCCGGGTTCGATCCCCAGCACCCACATGGCGGCCAAGAGCCGTCTGAAACTCCAATTCCAGGAGAACTCCAGCCAGGGGAATCCGAACCCTCTTCTGACCTCCGCAGCATTGCACACATGGTGCACAGACTTGCATGCAGACAGTACATCATACACATACAGAAATAAAAAAAAATAAATAAATAAATAATTTTTTTAAATTTAAAAAAAATAAAAGTTACTGTCTTGAAAGCAAGAGATTTCTTCTTTTTTTTTTTTTTTTTTAATATGGAACGCTTCATGAATTTGCGTGTCATCCTTGAGGCAGGGGCCATACTAATCTTCTCTGTATAGTTCCAATTTTAGTATATGTGCTGCCGAAGTGAGCACGTAGTTACAGAGTTTTAAAGAGAAATAGAGTCCCTCCTGCTGCTGCTTCTGTATCATTACATGCCTTTCTAGTTGATCTCCTCATTGTGCTGTGCAGACTCTGAAGTTTCTTCCAGGAGTCGCTTCTGTTGGTCTATTCTGCCCTTTTATTTTGTTGTGAGTACATTTTATCAGGTGAGAGTTGAGGAAGGAGTACAGTTACAGTGGGCAGGAATATTCCCTCTGCATGATAGGCTTGAAGTTTGTGTTTAATCTTTTCATTCTGGCACATTTAATGCAACATTTGATGACATTTCATTTAAATACCAATATGACTAGTTCAGAATGAGAATAAAACACCTATTTTTAGACTCAAATGCCTTGTATAGCTCGTTAACTGTGGTATGTGACTGGGATCAGTATACACATACACTTTTGAGATAGTATTAAAATTACTTCATAGTAAATTTTAAAGTAAGATAAAGCTAACTATTTAACTTGTAAATGAGTTGCTTGCTCTTATGCAGTAATTTCAATGAAGTTTATTGTTTGGGGGTGTAGGGTGTAGGTTTGTTTTATTTTGCCTCTTAGAAGTGGAAAAGTAATTCCACGTAACTAGTGTTCCACTTTAGAGAGAGCACTGTTCTACCCCAGAGTACACAGTCGAATTTTTCACAGACCTGCTTGTTCTACTCAAAACCTTATTTTGGACAGGATTTCTTGGAGCTGTGTTGCTGGATAAACTTTTTCAGTCTCTTATAGTGGCTTTTCCTTTATACTTGATTTTTTTTTTCTTTTTTTGTCTTTTTGAGACAGGGTCTCCCTGTAGCCCCAGCTGGCCTGGAACTCACTCTGTAGACCAGGCTGGCCTTGAACTCACAGAGATCTGCCTGACTCTGCCTCCCCTGCGCTAGGATTAAAGGTGTGCACCACCACGCCCGGCTGTACTTGAATATTTTAAGAATTGGTAAGACTTGAATTTTTATATTACAAATGCATTATCCATCTCCTTCAAACTTGAAAATGAAATTATTCTCCCAGATGGTAGAATAATTTGGGAGAGGGTTTCCTCAGCTTCTCAAAGTTTCATTTGAAAAATCTGCACAATGACTTAGGAAATTTCTTATTTTTACTGACTGTGCTTCTGTATCAAAAAGAAAAGATTTATGAAATAAATTTTTGGCAAACCAGAATTTATTGTTTATGAGCAGTTTTGGAGAAATTTAAAGAAGAAAGAACATGGCATTGGGAGTTGAAGTCCTGGCATGTGTATGCTTTTGCATAATTTTCTCATTTCAAGTTGAAGAAAAACTAAATATAAATGTATTAAGCTGTATATATTGTTGGTACTATTTTTCAGTCCCGAAAAATGCTGTAGCTCTTTCTGATGTGTGACTATAAGTGAATCATTGGCAGTTCTCTAACATTTTGGTGATAAAAGGACATCATGATACAATAAAAATGAACTTTGAACCAAGAGTGTGGAAATCTAACTAGTTAACTACTTTAGTAAGTGAGGGTAAGTCACTTCTCCAAGTGCTTAATTTCTTATAGAAAACATCCTAGTGGTCCTTTAATACTTCATAGGGTTCCTGGGATTAAGATAACAGATGTGAAAGTACTTTGAAAACATAAAGTGTTCTATTTGTGTCAGCCATTGCTGCCACAGATGAGGAGGCTGAATGTCAAGATGTGCTACCACACATTTCACACATTCAGTCTTTGAAGTCAATGCTGAGCTATCTCTCCATGCTGTTTTGCAGTCCCAAACCTAAGAACCATGTGACTATTTGTTTGCTTCCATTTATTGTTTGAAAACTTAGTAAAGGCAAGGAGCAATGCTTATTGATACCTGTATTCCCAGAATCTAACATAAAACCTATTCCAGAGCAGAAGTCTCAGTATAAACTTAACAGTATAAATACATGACTTTATCACTGCTAGTTACCAGCCTTTTCTCTCTTCTGTGAGAAATCATGCCCTATAAACAGCCCTCATCAGTCCTCTGGAAGAGCATCATGCACTCTTAAAACTGAGCCATCTCTCCAGGTTTGTCATCTCTTTCTTTTCCAAGAATCCTTACAGAGTAAACTTCATCTGGAGGAATTTACCAAGACCTCCTCTTGAGACACACAGTGGGTCTTTTTTTTTTTTTTTAGGGTAAGTTCACATGATGACACTATATAAAATTGGTATGTTAGTTCATTTTTTTTTAATAAGAAATAATGACAGACTTTTCCTGTTGGTAAATAACTAACCAGGCTGTATTCAAAAGGTTGTTTGATGGAGATGGACTCTCAGAACGAAATTTGAATATACTGGTGTCAGACAGACTAGGCCTGACAACAAAGCTTCAAGGTTGGGAAAGCCTTGTCATTCAGACATAATAAAAACTAAAACCATCTCTGTTCCCAGTACTCAATTGCCTGTCCTATAATTAGTGGTGTTCTTTCTTTAGTCTTAATTCTTTTGTCACCTTTCAGTTAAATTCCTTGTAAGTCTTAGTAGTCCTGGAAACCTGCAACTTATTCTTTTTCTTTGAGGTAATTTTATGTCAATGGTTTTATCCTTTTATTATATTATAAAACTGATTTTAGCCAGGCATGGTGGTGCAGGCCTTTAATCCCAGCACTTGGGAGGCAGAGGCAGGCGGATCTCTGTGAGTTCAAGGCCAGTCTGGTCTATAGAGTGGGCTCCAGGCCAGCTGGGACCAAAAAAGGGCAGACTCTGTCTTCAAAAATACAAAAAAAAAAAAAAAAAAAAAAAAACAACAACAAAAAAAAACAAGACAAAACTGGTTTTATGTTTTGTGATTATCCAAAGAATAGCTTTATTCTTTTTGTGTTAGCCTCAGAGAGCAACTTTTGGTCTTCATATAATACCTAGTTGGAGAAAACAAGATAGATGAAAGCATTTATGGAAATTAGTAATATTAGTTTTATAATTAATGTTGAGTTATATATATAGGATGTTATGTCTAACAAAGGAGGAAAATAGAGATGGTAGGATCGGAAAGAACCTTGGAAATTTGGTCTTATTCACTTAACTTTACAGACGGGAAGCTACCCCCAGTGGTTACCCACCGTTTATGATAAGAATTCAGACTTCTGCTGCTATTGCTTTTATTCCATCCTGCTTTTGCAGAAGAGTTGGAATTTAGTTTGATTGGGCCATTGCCTGGACATGCACAGGTACATGTATGTGCATAATTCTGGGCATAGGGACCATAAGCAACAATTAAATGTTAACTTGAGGCTTATTATGTTTCAGGAGAATTTAATAAATTTTCTTATTTTATCTATCCCCCATTATATGAGCTTGTGTGAGATAGTGATTATTAACCCCACTTAAAACAAATAAGGAAACTGATATTTAAATTTGTACAACTTCTAAGTGGAAGATTTGGTGTTTTGTTTTTTGTTTTTGTTTTCGTTTTTGTTTTGTTTTTTTTTTTTGAGACAGGGTCTTTCTGTAGCCCCGGCTGTACTGGAACTTGCTATATAGACCAGGCTAGCCTTGAACTCCCAGATCCACCTGCCTATGCCTCCAGAGTGTTGGGATTACAGGTATGCACCACCACACCTGGCAAGATTTTGGATTTTAACCCATGCCTTTCTGACAATAATGCCCAGGTTGTAATTTCTCACAGGAACCTATCAGGTAGTTGTTTTTACTTTCTTTATTTTACTTAAGGCCAGGGATACTTGGCTTAGACAGGTTAGGAAACTTGCAAAGTTCCACATATTTTATTAATACTTAATAAGTGAGAGTTACATCTTACTTCCAATTCTCTGATTCTTGGTTTTTGAGGACAGGGTCTCCCTGTGTTACCCTGACTGCCCTCAAACTTGAAATCCTGCCTCAGTCTCATGAATAACTAAGGTCGTAAGCTTGCATCCCTGTGCCTAGCTGTTTCTTTTTTAATGTTATAACAATCAGAGATTAGTGTACTTCAGAAAAAAAGCTTCTCAGAAAATAAAGCCTAAAACAAACAGAAATAAAAGGAAACAGAAAGCCAGGTAAGCAGGTTTCCAAAAGACCACACACACACACACACACACACACGCCACACCCGGCGAATCAAATGATTGAATGAACCTATTTGGGGGGGGCAGGTATTTTCGAGTCAGGGTCTCCCTTTAGTCCCAACTGATCTGGAGCTCACTCTGTAGACCTGGCAGGCCTTGAACTCACAGAGATCCCCCTGCCTCTGCCTCCAGAGTTCTGGGATTAAAGGCATGCACCACCACAGCTGGCACTAAAGACAGTTCTTAGCCACCATGTGGGTGCTGGGAATCAAACCCTGGTCCTCTGCAAGAGCAGTCAGTGCTCTTAACTGCTGAGCCCCAAATGAACCCATTTTTAAGGCATGGTCTTAGAATATTCACCAGGCTTACATACTTTGTTATGGAGTTACTGAATAGTATACTTCTCAAAATAAAAAAGGAGAAAGACAAAATCCAGGAAACTTTATCTCCAGCAGGAGTGGTTAAGGGAATTACCATCAAAGGGGAAAACCCTGGGGAGGACAGTTGTTCAGGTGACCTAGACAGTAGTGCCCTAAAATGAAGCAAAGAAAGGAGTGTGGCATTAGGTCCTCTGTTCTGTAAGGAGGGGTGGGGAGATACGTGCATAGTATAGATAGATAAATAGAAACCTGGAAGAAAAGGAAAATATGACAACTTCAGAAAAAGAAAATTAAAGAAGGAAATTAAATCATAGATGTTCTCTGATTTGGTTATAAATTACATTGATTTAGCCAAAAAATGGAAGCAAAAGTCTGTTAAGAATTTAGGTGGAAATAGGCCTGGAGAGACGGCTCAGCAGGAAGAACGTTTGCTCTTGGACCCAGGTTTGGTTCCCAAGTATGCACAACCAGGCGGCTCACAACTGTTTGTAACTATAGTTCTAGGAGATACAATGTCCTCTTTCAGCCTCCAAAGGCACCTGAACACAGGTGTGCAAGTACACTCAGAAACACTTATGCACATAAATAAAGATAAAATAAAGCTTTAAATAAGTAGGATAGAATTGTGTATGGGCAGCTGTTGGTGACAGAGCTGCAATGTATTACACCATACCATAGAAATCTGAGAATTCTTTATAAAATGGAAAAACTCTGGAAATAGGAATTTAAGTGTTTTATTCAGAAATGGGGGAGGGACAACAACTAAAGAGAAGTCAAAAGGAACAGAAGGCTGCTGTAAGAATTGAGTATTTGGTAGCCCCAAGTGTGGACTTCTAGCTACAAAAGCAGCTTCCGATACCCATCTCATTTCCTCCTCTAAGAAAGACTGAAATTGTGGAGTTTGGGGACTGAAAGGCCAGTTTGGTCCTGGCATACCATAACGCATGTTTTCTCTACGGATTTTTTTCAGATTTAAAGTTTTGATTTTCATTGATAGGAGACAACAGATACTGGAAAGCCTCCTTTAAGACATCATGGGAATTTTAAAACACCAGTGTAGGGTATCTGTTGCCTGTGCTGAGATACAGTATCTGTGATAGAAATCCTGGCATTGGGTCCTAAAAGGATGAAGTATTCTGTCATTTAGAGAAAGAAAAGAGGTGTATGTAGCTGGGTTTCCTTAGAGGGCCATATGAGAAGTGGGCTAGGCTCTGAAGAAAGATTTCCTTAGCTCCACATTTGTTCTGTTTTATGTGTGTGTTTTGGCTGCACGTATTTAAATGCAGCCACATGCATGAAGTGCCTGAATCCAGAAGAAGGTGTTGGACACCCTGGAACTGGAGTTAGAGATGGTTGTTAGCTGCCATGTGAGTGCTAGGAACCAAACCCAAGTCCTTTGCAAGAGCAGCCAGTGCTTCTAATCACTGAGCCATCTCTCCAGCCATAGCTCCATGTTCTGTTGCTGCTCCTTGCCCCATCTCATCCTTGCATAATGACATGAAGTATCAACAGCCAGCTGGGCAAGACTGAAGGAACTCAGAGGTCAATAGAGAATACAGTGAAGTGATCTGTGGTTTACCAAACACTACATGATGCAATAAAACCCTCTGCAAATTAAAAAAAAATGTTTTTAAATTACCATAATTGTAGTCATTTAATGATAGATTTATTGACTCATTACAAGAGGACCATATTGGATTTTTACAGAATACAAAGTAATAGTCAAACCCCTCTGCACCCTTAGTTAATTAAAGATTGTGGGGTGTTTTTTTGTTTGTTTGTTTTTGGTATTTTGGGGACAGGGTCTCCTTGTAGCCCTAGCTGGCCTGAAGCTCACTTTGTAGAGCAGGCCAGAAGGGGACATCATATCCCCCAGATGGTTGTTAGCTGCCATGTGGGTGCTGAGAACTGAACCTGGGTCTTCTGCAAGAGCATCAGTACTCCTGACTACTGAGCCATCTCTTCATTCTCTAATTTATTTATTTCATATGTATATGCACACACGTGCACATTTGTGAGTATAAAGGTCAGCAAGCAATTTGGGAGAGTCACTTCTCCTCTTCCATCATGCTGGTCCCAGAGATTGAATTTGGGGTGGCATCCTTGGTAGCCAGCACCTCCTGGATGAGTCCTCTCATCAGGTCTATCCCTTTTCGTTCTTTGCGTGTTTGTGTTTGTGTGTGCGTGTGCGTGTGTGTGTGTGTGTGTGTGTGTGTGTGTGTGTGACTTTTTGAGGCAGGGTCTCCCTTGAATTCCAGCTCACCTGGAGTTCACTATGTAGACCAGGCTGGCCTTCAACTCAGAGATCTGCCTGCCTCTGCCTCCTGAGTGCCGGGATTAAAGGCATGTGTTACCACGCCTGGCTCCCTTTTCATTCTTAAAAGTTCTTGTTTTGTGGCATACATTTAGAGACTAAAGCCTTTTTTTCATAGTTAGGTTAACATTTTGCATTGTTAACAGTGCTATATTGGGGGGAGGGGGTTCCAGCTTGTAGAGTGGTGGAAGTAAAATGAGAGCCAAAAGAGTCTTTAGCAATTAAGTAGGCCATTGTAATCTCCCGGAACATCAAAATAATCCTCATCTTTGAAGATGACACCAACATAATTTCTTCAAGATGAGGTGATAGGATTCTTAAAGTTGCTACTTATAATTACTTGTTATCTTGTGATAAAGAAGGGAGTGAAATATATTTTTAGAGTTAGATCTTTGTTTTCTATTTTATAAAATGGGACAATACATCTTTTTTTTTTTTTTTTTGGTCTTTTCAAGACAGGGTTTCCCTGTAGCCCCAGCTGTCCTGGCACTCACTCTGTAGCCCAGGCTGCCTTGAAACTCACAAGATCCGCCTGCCTCTGTCTCCCCAGTGCTAGGATAAAGGTGTGCGCCACCACGCCCGCTGATCTTCATTAGATTACTTTGAAAATTAGGTACTGTTACATCCTAAGTATGTAGAAATGTGCTTGGCAAAGACTTCTAGTATTTCTTTGTGACAAAAGGTCAGAACCTGCAGGTGATTTAAGGGCTGGCACACTGGCACACCCTCAGAAGCAGGTCCTGGGTGAAAGTGCAATGGGTATGCTTCTCCTCCCAGGGATCATAAATCCCTAGTGTCCTAGCCCTGTGATTTGCTCCAGTTTCTTCACAGGATATACCTATAGTTTTTAGACATTTTTACTCCATCAGGAAATCCTGGAGCTTACAGTTAGAGCTTTAGTAAATAAGTGAAAAGAAGATTGGGGCTGAAGTAGAAAGAGGTGTCCTGTCCTTTCCTTTTTCCTTCTTTCCTTTTTTCCTTTTTCCTTTTCCTTTCTTCCTTTCCTTTCCTTTTTTTTTTTTTTTTTTTTTTTAAGGATACTGTCTCCCTTAGCTCCAGCTGGCCTGGAACTCACTATATAGTCCAGACTGTCATTTTAAAGATACTTTAGAAAATTAGTTTGGGGGCTGGAGAGATAGCTTGTGGGTAGCTTTCCTTACTGTGAATTCATGAGGACTTGATTTTGGATCCCTAGTACTGACATAAAATCTAGGCATGGTGGTGCCTGCCTATAACCCCATAGCTAGAGAGCAGAGACAGATCCCAGAGATTTTTAGCCAAACTTCAAGTTGAGTGATGATGAACCCTGTCTCAAAAAACAAAAATAACAAATAAGGCGAAGTGAATGAGGAAAATGTCTTGACATGATGAACCTTTTGGCTTATACGCTTACACATACACTTTATATCCCCCCACCCCACCCCCAATTTGGTCTTAGGACAAAAATCAGGCTTTGATAAATGATATTTGAAGTTTTAAAACCCTGAAGAATTAGGGCCAGTTATATTCTTAAGCATAAAGAAGCATACAAAGGTGAGTGGTCCAAAAAGTGGGAGCAGTTCTGGGTCTCAGCCCCACCCTTGCTAGTGATAAGTGAGCTATGAGACCAGGAAGAAAGCTCACACTTACTCTTAGCTTCAGCTGCATTGACTAGTAACACAGAAGTTGTGAGGGTTTAATGAGGTAATACATGTTAAGGTCTTAAGGAAATCTTGGCACACAGTAAGCACTCAGTGCACATTAGCTGGTACAGAGAACAGTGTTGCATGGAGCAGGGGGTACAAGTTGAGGTTGTATAAGGGAGAATAAGGCCAAAAAGGTAAATTGACAACACTCAGTTTATAATTTGATTCTAATTTGGAATTGGAGATAGAGTTGAAATTTTTGCATAAGTGAATGACACAGACATGGAATCCTAACAGATCAGAGCTCAAAGATTCCTTAGAGGCCAGCATCTGAACTCTTTTTCATAAACAGCAAAAGAAAGACCTACGGTGATAAGGTGATAAGTTAACTACTTACAAAGATAACTAGTTGCAAAACTCAGGAGAATCCAGGCTTAAACCTCCCTTTGACTCAATCTTGCTGCAAGAAAAAGGGAGCAGAGGAGTTCATCATTTGTCGAATGCTTAGATATAGGACTTAGTAACAGGTTGGGGAAAAAAGGGACAGGGTTCAGATTTGGGTTTGTGTTAAATACTTGAACTAAACAATTCTGACTTTAAAACCTATTAATCACTGGTAACCTCAGAAATATTTGTTAGAAGTTAAAAAGAAATTCAATGGGTGGTTCTAAAGGCCCTTATTGGTATATATAATATATGTACTGCTAGTGAGCTTAAAGAATGAAGTTTCTGCTTAAATAAAATTAAAGCTCACAGGTCTTGTAACATTTCAAGTTGCCAGTTCTTACAATTTTAAATAGAAGACTATAAACATAATTTAATCCTACAGAGACTCTTGAAGGAGTTGCTACATAGATACTGATAGACACTGGTCGAATTCATTTCCTATATGCTGATAAGTTTTAAAATTTTAGGTTAATAATTATTTTTGTGTGTGTGTATTTTTTGAGACAGGGTCTCCCTGTAGCCCCAGCTGTCCTAGAACTCACTCTGTAGACCAGGCTGGACTTGAGCTCACAGAGATCTGCCTGCCTCAGCCTCCCAAGTGCTGGGATTAAAGCATGTGCCACCATGCCCGGCTCTAGGTTAATAATTATTAAGAAAAAAAATCGGGGGGCTGGGGTTATAGCTCAGTTGTAGAGGCTTGTCAACCATGCACAAGCTCAGACCATCTAAAATCAGACATGGGTACATGACAGCATCTGGAGTCAGAGCAGCAGCTTTATATGTTAGTGATGAAACAAGTAGTTTTTAAATGTTTAAATAAAGTCATAAATATTTTTCTTATGTATTTGCTCTCAAGAAAACATAATTTTTCCCTGAAAGCTATATAAAACTAAATGATTTTAAAATGCTAAACTCTAGACTGTGTGTGTACAACCTGTGAGTAGGCACATGAATGCAGACCTTCCAAGACTCTGAATGCAGTTAAGCACTTGGAAGGTTTTAGGAACACCATCATTTAGAACCAGGTTCTCACTTACCTAACTTGTGTTGTCACAGAGCAAGGAACTGACATGGGATTCAGGAGCTCTATCTCAGTGCATTTAGCCACTTCCAGGCTGTAGTATGGTTTTTGATTCATGCTTAAATCTCTAGCTTAACACATTATTTTCCGAAGAAGCTAATTTTTTGAACTAAAGTTGAGTATTTGTTAAACATTATAAAGCAGACATTTTAGAAATCATAATTTAGTTCATTAGGTTATATAATAAAATAACAAGGAATGTTGGACTTGGTCTCATGTTTGGGTATTATATCTTATATATCAATTGCACTTTTATTTTGTTCTGTGCATTTGTATGTGGGTGGATGCACATACCATTACATTTATCTGGAGGTCACAAGGGAGCTTGCAGGAGTCAGTTCTGTCCTTTCACCATCTAAGTTCTGGGGATTAATCTCATCAGGCTTGGCATTGGCAGCAAGTACCTTTCCTATTGAACCCTTGGCCCTGGCCAAGAGGTTTTGTTTGTTTGTTTGTTTGTTTGATTGATTGTTTGTTTTAGGTTGGGTCTCACTTTATATCTCTGATTGGCTATGTAGATTAGACTAACTTTGAACTCACAGAGGTCCACCTGCCTCTGCTTCCCAAGTACTGGGGTTAAAGGTATCCACCACCATGCCCAGCCCAAGATTTTATTTATTTTGTAGAAGGGTCTCCCTGTAGCCTCCACTGACCTGGAATTCTGTGTAGACCAGGCTGACCTCAATCTTACCTGCCCTGCCTCTCCTTCCAAATGCTAGGATTAAAAGTGTGTGCCACCACATCCCACCTAAGATTTTATTTTTATTTAATATTTTATTTATTATTTTATTTTATGTGTGTGAGTGTATTTGCCTGCATGTATGTAAGTATACCTATGTTTTGCATTGCCCATGGAGATCAGAAGAGGGTGTCACGTCCCCTGGAACTGGAGTTACAGACAGTTGTTAGTCACCATGTGGGTGATGAGAATGAAACCCAGGTTCTCTGAAAGAGCACCCAGTACTCTTGCTAAGCAATCTCTCCAGCCCCCCAAGATTTTATTCCTAACACGTGATGCTTTATAAAAAATTTTAGGCACATACATTGAACAGTACAGTAATATTATAACTATTAACCGTACTAAAAGAGTATGTATTTGATATCTAGTTCACTCAATAATGTAAACAGTTGAAATAAGTATTCAAAAGTCCATATAATTATCAGAATCATTTGTGTAAAATATGACTTTGCATATAATTTTGTGTCTTCTAATTTAGTTGACTTGTAAATTACCACCTCCCCCCATCATTACAACCAATTTTTTACTCAAAATGATAACTGTGTATTTGCTTTTGTCAAATAATAGCTTTTTTGAACGTCCTGCTCCTTGGGCCTCTCCAGATAGATTGCTGTGAAGGAGAGTCAACAATAGCAAAGCAGGAAAAGGTTGAAGGTGCTGTTAGCATTTATGCCTTATCTATACATGAAACAGTTTTGCCAAACGTTGACTAATTTTCCTGTGGGAAACTTGAGCCCTAAAAGGAAATGGATAAAGCTAAAGGGCTACATGTCACATGGGACTTAGATTATTTTTAGAATGGCACTATAAGGCCATATTTGGTTTGAAGCAATGTAATAGAAGAACATTATTAAATACAGCACAATCTTCTGAAGTCAGCTACTACACCATCACATTGTAGACCTTAGTTACAACCATAGTTTCAATATATGCTTACACCCATTTAGCTGATACCGTTATGTCTTTATTAAAAGGAGAAGTGCTTGTTGGACAAACATTTGTAGAACAGGCTTAATGAGTCAGGTTTCTGCAATCAAGATTGTGAGCTTATTCACTGATTACATTACATGGCTATCATTTTGTTTAGTATGTTTGGGGAGAGTTGTTTTCTTTACTGGATATCTGGGAAGAGAGGGAAAGAACAGAAATATTCTGTTATTTATTGTCCTGAAATGAATTCAATAAATTCAATCCTCAAATTGATTTTTACCTTTGAGGAATGATGTAAAAAGAAATAGACGCTAATCAGTACAAGTATTTCTTTTTGATCTCTGTGGTGTTTGAGTTAGTATATCTCATAGGCTAAAAAAAAAAATTGTATTCCATCATTTATATTTTAAGTGTCAGTTTTTCTGCTTTTATCATTTCACTTGATGGAAATAAAGTATGATAGTATGATATTGATAGCATACAATAGATTTCTGAGTTGCTTACTGTCTAATTACAAAGCCCCCACCAGGCACTAGGTCCCAAACAGGAAAACTTACCAAATACACATTTTGTCCCTTGGCTTCTCTCCCAAGATTGGAAATAGACCAACCATACCAATCTCAGCTCTAGTAGGAAAGTTACCACTGTTGTACCAGGCCTGCTGCCACCGACTTTCCACACAGTGTTTCTTTTATTTATAAACCCAGTGAGGTAGAGACCATCATATAGGTTTTATAAATAACAACTCCAAAGTTCAGCTTAGTTAGGTGGCTTGCCAAAGATCATGCAAATTAGGAAGATGAGAAGCAGTGAACTGGGATAGAACTGCTTCCTTGTAGAGTTTACCTCCTGTCCATTGCATTGTGATATTAAGTAACATTTAAATTTTATCTTGTCTATTCTTTGTCAAAAGAATCCATACAATTGTGGCCAGAAGTGCCTTCAGTTACCTCTGTTCATGGAAATGTACTTAGTTTGCTCTGTATTTTGAGTGTTGGTGCTTTGGATGGGAATCCTCGAAACATTAGTAACTAACTAGTAAACATTAGTAACTGTATAATATTATATATATGTAAATATGTACAGATAAAGCCTGCCTCTGTTGTTCATTTTAAATCGATGGTAGGTTTTTGTTTTGTTTTTCCTTTTTGAGACAGGGTCTGCCTTTAGTCCCAGCTGGCCTGGAGCTCACTCTCTAGACCAGGCTGGCCTTGAACTCACAGAGATCCACCTGCCTCTGCCTCCTAAGTGCTGAGATTAAAGGTGTGCACCACCACACCTGGCATTGTCATGTTATTTTTTTACCTCCAGGAACAAATCACCAAGATACACACACACACACACACACACACACACACACACACACACACACACAGCAATGTATACCAACAAATCTGGTTTCTACTAAAATCTTTTCTCTTACATTGGTATAGAAGAATAACATTGTAGGACAAAGAGACTATAAATTGAAGGCCACTCTAGTCTACATAGTGAGCTCCAGGCCACCTGGGACTAAAGGGAGACCGTGTCTCAAAAAGACAAAACATATATACATATATACATATACATATATATATATATATATATACACACACACACACACACACACACACACACACACACACACACACACACACACATATATATGTATGTATATATCAATAGGAAAGTGGGCCTGAGCTTTACTGCTTGTCACAGGAATCCCTTGAATGAATATCCAGTCAGTATTGTTGGCTGCCCCACCATGTGCTAGATACATGAGAACAAAACAGAAACCTGTACCCTCAAAGCCGTACATTCAGGCAGACCTGCTAAAAACATAGACCACTCTTCCTGGGAAAAGGCACACAAAATTTTGCTTAGAATATCAGAGAAGCCAGGCATGATGGCACACGCCTTTAATCCTAGCACTTGGGAGGCAGAGGCAGGCAGGATCTCTGTGAGTTCAAGGCCAGCGCGGTCTACAAAGCGAGCTCCAGGCCAGCTGGGACTAAAAGGGAGACCCTGTCTCAAAAATACAAAAAATAAATAAATAAATAAAATCAGAGAATTTGTGGTAGCCTATCAGCTTTTCTTTTAAATCTCAGGCTAATGATACTACACATTAACTTCTTTTTATTTTGTCAGAATTCTTGTGATGCAAACCTTAACATGGGTACAGTATTAGATACTAAAAGACAAGGCTCTTTTTGTTAGGTTTTTCTTTATCATTTTTTTGTTGTTGTTCACTGTTTCAGTCAGTTCTTTGATGCAGTCCTTTCTGTTGTCGTCGTTGTTGTTGTGGTGGCGGTGGTTGTTTCCTATATGCATCACTCCCAACTGCTGTGGACAAAAGCTCAAGGGGCCATGCACAGGAAATACTTACAACTGGGTAATTGGCACTAGTATCCACAGATGAGGGATACCATTCGTCGTTTGTTTTTCTGGGATTGTGTTACTTCACTCAGCATGATGTCCTCTAGCTCCAGCCATTTTCCTGCAAAGCTCATGATGTCGTCTTTCTTTACTGCTGCATAGAACTCCATTGTGTAGATGTACCACATTTTCTCTATCCACTCATCAGTTGAGGGGCATTTGGGTTGGTTCCAGCTCCTTGCTATTGTGAAGAGAGCTGAAATAAACATGGCCGTGCATGTTTCTCTGCGGTGGAGTGAGTCTTGGGGGTACATGCCCAGGAGTGGTATGGCTGGGTCAGGTGGCAAGTTCATTCCAAGTCTTCCAAGGGTTCTCCACACTGCTTTCAATAGTGGCTGCACGAGTTTACATTCCCACCAGCAGTGGATGAGTGTTCCCCTTTCCCCACAACCTCTCCAGCACTTGGTATCATTTGTTTTCTTGATCCTAGCCAGTCTTATTGGAGTAATGATATCTTAAAGTGGTTTTGATTTGCATTTCCTTAATGATTAGTGATGTTGAACACTTCTTGAGATGTTTCTCAGCCATCTCTAACTCCTCACTTGTGAAGTCTCTGTTCAGCTCTTTGCTCCATCTATTGAGTGTGTCATTTGTTTTCTTTCTTTCTTTGTTTTTTGAGTAGTTTATATATTCTGGAGATCAATGCTTTGTCAGATGTATCTGCGGTGAAGGTTTCCTCCTACTCTGGGATTTCTCTTCGCTTCCTTGATTGTTTCTTTTGATGTACAGAAGCTTTTGAGTTTAATGAGGTCCCATTTGTCAGTTGTCGACCTTAATTCTAATTCATTTTTCAACTTTATCAAGCTGGAAAAGCTGTTACCATGCATAATTAAACTAAACTTCAAGATGTGTCCTGTCCGGATATAGGAAGGTGTGTTTTTGCAGCTTAATAGTCCTATTCTTGTCCTTTATTTGGTTCTTGTAATCACTCCTACTTGCTGAATGCATGCTTCTGTAATTTCAGCACTCCTGTGTCAGGATGGGAGGTAGAGACTAAAGAATCAGCTAGACTCTCAGGCCAGCTAGCCCCAGAGTTCACAGTGGCACAGAGTGGCAAAAACAGAGAGACCTGCCTCAGCAGAGTAGAGAGCAGGAACTGACTCTTAAGTGTCCTCTGGTCATCTTCAGGCATACACACACTAATTATTATTATTGTTTATTTTTTTTAATTTAAAGGAGATGGAACTAGTTAATATTTTATTGATGCAAAATAGAATCTGAAATGGGTGTGGTGGTGCACATCTCTAATCCTACCACTTGGGAGGCAAAGGCAGGCAGATCTCTGTGAGTTCAAGGCCAGCCTGATCTACATAGTGAGTTCCAGGCCAGGTGGAACTACAGAGAGAGCATCTCAGAATGACAAGAAAATAGAGGACAAAGCATAGGATATGCAATAATTTTAGCACTCAGAAGGTTGAGGCAGGAGGAATCAAAGTTCCAGGCCAACCTGGGCTATACAGCAAAACCTTGTCAAATAAATAAATTAAATAAATAAATAAATAGAATGTATTTGAGTAGAGGGGTGTTTCTGTTTTATTAAGTATTACATGAAGACTTCTGATTAGTCTTAAGAACTTTTTATTTGGGCAACAAGCCTCTTAGGAAACACAATCTTCCCTGTGCTGGTTATTTCTCATGGCAGCCTTCCACCACATTTGCTTTGTTTAGGTACTTTCTTTTTCTTCCTTGCCATTCTTAGCTTTCTATTTTTTCAACTTGAGTTTACAAAGAATATGTATTCAAAGGGCTTCCTCCAGTTCCCAGTACTTTATTAATCCTGAGAAGTTACCCAGTGGGCCAATTCTCACAGTAAGATTTAAAAATAGACATCCAGAAAGACTATAGAACACAGTAATACTGTGATTTTAACCAACAGACAACTTTTACATAGGGAAAAGAAACCAGCACACATTATAATTTCTTTGAGTTTCATCTATGTAAACTGTTTTAAAGTTGAAAAGACTCCTCCCCATTGTTTTTTCCACAACAAGCATCATGATTGGAGCTAAGGAAGAAGCCACTTAGGAATCAGTTATACCTGGCATCTAGATCTTGATCAGTATCACCTAACTAGTGAAAGGAGCTGAAGGCACTCAGAGATTTTTTTTTTTTTTTTTTTTTTTATATATAAGTGTTTTGCCTGCAATACTCACAGAGGTCAGAAGAGGGTGTCAGATACCTTGGAACTGGAGTTACAAATACGGACACTAGGAACCAACCCCAGGTGTTCTGCCAGAGCAGCCAGTGCTTTTAACCACTAAGCCATCTCTCCAGCCCTGCCACTTGGAGATTTTAAGAAATGCTGGTCAGGCCTTTTGTAGAATGTATTTCAAGCAGAAGTTGTCTGATGTTTTTTCATCAAGTTATGAGTTTGAAGAAGGGTGAACACAAAAAGAAAACAACCATATTCATAACATATGAAGGGTGTATGCTATCAGAATGACTTACCACTGTTGACAGTGACCTTGATCATCTATCTGAAGTCACATATGTCAGGTTTCTCTCAGGTGAGGTTATTCCTTTTTCCCCCATTCGATACTGTACTGTACTCCTGTAGAGGAAGTCGCTGTGCTCAGTCCACACTTGAGTAGTGGAATGTTTACATTCTCCTCCTTTTTGCATGAGCAATTTATCTCTTTACCCCATTTATGTATTTAACCCTTCATTTGTCTCTGTATGTACAGACTCATAGGCATTTCTTTCATACTCAAGGCTATAACCCAATATTACTGAATCACTTTGTTGCTTAAATTGTTTTGGCTCATTGGGAGCACTTTTCATTGGCTGCTACATCTCTCTGACATACCTGTCAGTGTAGGCATTTTGATATTGGTAGTGTTGTTGTTTTTTTTAATTTATTATTATATGTGTATGAATGTACTGTCCGCACGTAGGTTTGTGCACCCATGTCGTGCAATGCCACGGAGGTCAGAAGAGGGTGTCGGATTCCCCTGGAACTGGAGTAAAGACGGTTCTTAGCCGCCATGTGGGTGCTGGGAATCGAACCGGGTGCTCTGCAAGATCGGTCGGAGCTCTTAACCACTAAGCCATCTCTCCAGCCCCGGTAGTGTTGTTCTCATCAGGTTCCCTGGCCCAGTTTGTGGTGATAATAAAAGAAACAAACATTTCTTATTTCCTATAGCCCCAGCTGGCCTGGAACTCACTCACTATGTAGACCAGGCTGGTCTCAGTCCCACAAAGATCCACCTGCCTCTGCTTCCCACGTGATGGGAGTAAAGATGTGCACTCATTACCCAGCTTGTCCTCTTTGCTTTTCACCCCCATCATTTCTCCAAGAAGCTCTTGTTCTTTCATTAGTGATTTTTTTTTTTTCCGTCTTTTTGAAACAGGGTCTCCCTTTAGTCCCAGCTGGGCTGGAGCTCACTAGACCAGGCTTGCCTTGAAATCGAGGGATCTGCCTGCTTCTGCCACCTGAGTGCTGGGATTAAAGGCATGCCGTACCACGCCCCGCCAGTACTAAGGGATATTAAAGATCTCCGCTTCAGGAGTGCTAAGATTACAGCCATGTTCCGCCATATCCAGCTCTAAGTGGATTGGGGAGGAAGATTTTATTTTCTTACAGAAATTAAGCTGATTTTATTGGAATAAGTAAAGAAGTGAGAACAAAACCAGCTAATCAAAAACTGTTTCTGCTCTAAAGTTAGTAAATTTCAGGATAGCTCATCCAACAGTGGTTCTGCTATGTGTTCTTTATTCTTCCAGGTTTCTATCCCAGTACTGTTGCCTTGAGTAAATTTATAACAGCTTCTGTCTCAGCCATTTCACTAACTACTGGCTGATTGAAAGGATTTATTTGGCTAACTTAATTTGATCATGAGTAATGTTATTCACTGTGTTGCACAGCAAGCTCTCTCTATTAGCTATGTCACTGTTTACTACTGGATAAAGGAATGCTGGTCTTTTCGTAAGGCTAAGTATTACATGCATTTGGTTTGGGTATTGGTACAAAGGCTCTGTGCTGTGACTTCGTAGGAAGGGTCATTCTTAATGTTGACTGTGATTTGTTTTCAGAACTTTTTTTTGGTCTTTTTGAGACAGGGTCTCCATGTAGCCCCAGCTGGCCTGGAACTCACTCTGTAGACCAGGCTGGCCTTGAACTCACAAAGATCCGCCTGCCTCTGCCTCCCAAGTGCTAGGATTAAAGGCATGTGCCACCACGCCCGGCTTGTTTTCAGAACTTTTTGAGATTTTTGTGATGTCATTATTTTGACAAGAACTTACTAAATGCATTATTATTGGAATTTCTGGATGATTTTTATCTGTATTGGCCTATGCGAAATCAAGTGGATTTATTCCAAATTCTTCAGCATATTTCCTAAGACCAAATATTTTAAGCAAATGGTTCACATGAAACTCAACAATTATCATTCTAGAAAGATTAAAATTCACATGAAGTTTCAAATGGACCTTCTCTCAAGGAGCATCTTGTCCTTCCGTGGTCTGACCCCATGATCAATGGGAGGGGGTAATTTGATGGAAACCTTTAGGGAGAAATTAGTTAGAACTACCAGGGTGCTGGGTATATTTCGTGAAGAGCTGTTATTTGTTTAGCTTTGTTAATTCAATATGAAAAACATTCCTGTTATGTATTTAGTTTTATTAACTCAGTACAGAAAAAGAAACATGTTTTCTTCACCAGGGGAAAAGAAGTTTCTTGTAGCATGTTTGAATTTCTTGCCATTAGTGGTCTGGCTTCATATTTAGTTAAATACTGCATGCATTCTTATGCCACTTTACCCCTAGGAAAACTCCAATTAAGGAACTTACCTTTTCATTTGAGAGTGGGCACATGACAAGTGTGGTGGTGCACGCCTTTAATCCCAGCATTCGGGAGGCAGAGGCAGGTGGATCTCTGTGAGTTCAAGGCCAGCCTGGTCACAGAGTGAGCTCCAGGCCAGCTGGGACTAAAGGAAAAAGAAAAAAAAAAAAAGAAAAAGAGCGTGGGCACCTGAGCGTCATGCTAATAGATCAATCAAAGCACACTTGGTACTCAGTTTTCTCTTTTGTATTTTTGAGACAGGGTATCCCTTTAGTCCCACCTGGCCTGAAGCTCTCTATGTAGACCAGGCTGGCCTTGAATTCACAGAGATCCACCTGCCACTGCCTCCCGAGTGCTAGGATTAAAGTCACGCACCACCATGCCCAGCTAGCTGTACTCAGTTTTTCTATCAGGAACACTTTACTTTTTTCTTTTTTTATTTATGTATATGAGGGAATTGCCTACATGTATGAAGGTGCACTGTGTTCTGCAATACCCATGGAGAGCAGAAGAGGGTGTTGGATCCCCTGGAACTGGTGTTACAGACAGTTGTTAGCTACCCTGTGGGTGCTGGGATTCGAACTCAGGTCTTTTGGAAGAACAACCAGTGCTCCTAACCCTGCTGAGCTATCTCTCCAGCCCTGGGAAACCAATTTTTAGTAGCATATTTTCCTTCATACAATAGAAAGGTCACTAGCTTCATTTTCCAGTACACAGGAAGTTTAGCATGAGGTACATAAAGTAAGTCCCTTCTGTTCTCTCTTGCCCCCTCTCATTATGTCTGCTTGAGTGATTAGATCCTAAAGAGGCAGTAAGTGAATACGTGTTTGTCCTTGGAACTCTTAAGGACATAAACAATGGGATCTTCCTGTATAAACTCAAGAAGTATTTATTACTATTAACACTCTTGAACCCGTTCTTTCCTTCTATTTCCACAGGAGTCTCCCCAAGACAGTGCTATCACCAGGGATATTAACCGAACATTCCCAGCTCATGACTACTTCAAGGATACAGGAGGAGATGGACAGGATTCCTTATATAAAATATGCAAGGTAGTTCATATGAAAATAGAAAAAGATCCAGTTCCTCACAATGGTTTGGTTCTTTGAAATTACATAAGACAACTACAATATGGTAATATGGGGTTTTTGTTTGGCTTGGACTTCTTTTGGTTTCTCTCTCTCTCTCTCTCTCTCTCTCTCTCTCTCTCTGTCTCTGTCTCTGTCTCTGTGTGTGTATATTGTTGTTGTTTTGAGGTGGGTCTCGTGTTGCCAAGGCTGTCTTCAGACTTAGTATATAAGGGCTTGGCCTTAAACTCCTGATCTTGTTGCCTCCACTTCCCAAATCCACCATGCTGGCTACAAAGTGTAATTTGTATTTGTTGTTCAAGTTTGGGGAGAAAGGGGAAGTTGGAGAGGTGACTCAGTGGTTAAGAGAACTAACTGCTCTTGAAAAGAACTTGGGTTGAGGTCCCAGCACCCATGTAGCTGTTCAGAACCATCTGTAACTATGTCCCAGGGTATCCAGCATTCTCTTTTGGCCTATGAGTTTTGAACACAGGTGGTATATTTTTTTTTCTTCTTTTTTGAGACAGGGTCTCACTGTAGCTCCAGCTGTCCTGGAACTTGCTATTTAGACCAGGCTGGCCTTGAACTCACAGAGATCCACCTGCCTCTGCCTCCCAAGTCCTGGGATTAAAGGCAGGCGCCACCACGTCTGGCACAGCACATGGTACACTTAAATACACATGCACATAATACACTCATCCACATAAAATAAAAATAAATAAAGTTTTTTATTGGAAGTTGGAAATACGGAAAAAAAGGATAAAAAAAACAAAATGGATAATCCCAAACCAAGATGCCAAATTTTAGACTTATTAAAAACCAGGGCTTAAGAGGGCTGGAGAGAGGATTAAGAGCACATATGAAAAAATTAAAAAATAAAAAAAAAAAAGAGCACATACGCCGGGCGTGGTGGCGCACGCCTTTAATCCCAGCACTCGGGAGGCAGAGGCAGGCGGATCTTTGTGAGTTCAAGGCCAGCCTGGTCTACAGAGCGAGTTCCAGGCCAGCTGGGGCTACAGGGAGACCCTGTCTTGAAAAGACCAAAAAAAAAAGAGCACATACTATGCTTGCAGTGGACCGGGGTTCACATGCCAGCACCCACATGACAGCTTACAAGCAACCATCTGTAACTCCCGTTCCAGGAGATCCAATACCCTTTTCTGGCCTCTAAGGGCACCAGATACACACATGTTGAACATGTACACATGGAGGCAAAGCACTCATATACATAAAACTAAATCTTCGCCGGGCTTGATGGCACATGCCTTAAATCCTAGCACTTGGGAGGCAGAGGCAGGGGGATCTTTGTGCGTTCTAGGCCAGCCTGGTCTACATAGTGAATTCCAGGACAGCCGGAGCTACAGAGAGACCCTGTCTCAAAAAGAACAAAAAAAAAAAAAAAAAAAAAAAAAAAAAAAAAAAAAAAAGAAAAAGGAAAAAAACCCTAAATCTTCAAAGAAAACAAAACAAAAACCAGAAACGGGGGGTTGGGGGGAAATGAAAAGAATGTAAGACCCAGAAGATAGGGTGAAGAGCTATGAAATACGTTTTCTAGGCACAACACAGCCATTATATTATAAACTCACAGAAGCTGAAGTTACCTATTCCTGGCCTGCACAGACTACCCCTCCCTTCTGAATTGTTAGCTACTGGGAGAATCACTGTCTTCAGTGGTTGGATCCAGTGGTGAGCCACTAGGCCTCAGTGGACAGTTCCAGACATGTGGTCACACAGACAAGCCATGGTTAAAGTCAGTGGGTTACAAAACAAAAAGACATAAATATTGGAAATGGGATTTGTTGGAGGAAGGGAGAGGTGAAAGTAATTAGAATGTATTATATTTGTATGAAATTGTCAGAATTGCACAGCACGGATGCACAAACTTGCATGCAGACAGTACATTCATACACATACAGAAATAAATAAAATTAATTTTAAAAAAATTAAAAAAAAAAAGAAATTGTCAGAACAAAATTAATAGAAATTCTGGAGAGAGAGACTACCACTAACGCAAGGGTAACTAAATGAGGTTTAACAAAACAAGGATACATGAGTTTTTGTCATATAATTCTCAATGTTTAATAGTAAACACACACAGAGAATTAGTGTTTCCCTGAACCTTGTAATTAGGATTTTCAGCTGAGTGCTTACTAAAACATTTAGACTTTCAAAATCTGATCTGATGTAAAGAGCCTTGGAGCCATGGAATTTATAATGTCCTTTTCAGTAAGTATTCACATTATAAGTGCTAAACTTGGCACCTTGGATATGACCCAATAGCACAAAGTGCCAGTGCCCATTCAGACAGATTTATAGCATGACAGCTTAATAAGTAAATGGTGGTAAATATTCAGTTTTGTCAAAAGATGTGTATCTGAAAACTGTAAAAGTGACGCCTTTTCAGTCTTGAAGCATTTTCAGATACATTTATTCTCATCTTATAAATACAGACTATAAAGTGAACATACATCAGAGCTATAATGTTAAGTAAGGTTAGGCCCAGAGTTTTTCTATCTTGTCCTAACTTCAGAACTAGTCTTTTTGTCTTTTCCTTTCCAGAAGAAAGTACTTTCTGGTAGTAAGTGCAGGCAAGCCATGAGATATGTCCTTAATGAACTTCTATTTTATGATTTAAAAAGCAAAACTAATAGCTAATTTTAGCAATAAAAGACTCTCCAGTGATAAATTATATGGGTTGAACTATAAGGGCAGTTTGCGTCTAGAGAAGTACTTCTTGAGTTTAGTTTTAATTTCTCCATAACATTCAAAGGTATGATTTTTGTTGAAATCTTATTCTCAGATCCTTTAGCCACTTCTCATCTGTATTTTGCACACAAATGGTTACTCCAGCAGTCCCCACTGCCTGCCTCACACTCCTGTCTTGGATGTTTCTGCACTTGTCTACCTCGACTCTCCCTCCTGGGTGTACTCTGACCTCTCCCAACCTCCCCAACAGCTTTCTTTCTCTCACTGCCTACCTTACAACAGAAGCCTTCCCCTAGGTGCTCTACACTGTCCCCTAAGAGGTCTAAATTCCCAGAGGCCAGTTAGTATCTATGTCAAAATCTGTCAAGATCTGGAATAAAGTGAATCTCTTTAAAAAATAAAGTTCAGGGGGCTGGAGAGATGGCCTAGTGGTTAAGAGCACCAACTGCTCTTGCAGAGGACCCCGGTTCGATCCCCAGCACCCACATGGTGGCTGAGAACCAACCATCTTTAACTCCAGTCCCAGGGGAATCCGACACCCTCTTCTGACCTCTGCGGCATTGCATGACACAGGTGCACAAACCTACATGCAGACAGTACCTTCATACACATAAAGAATAAATAAAATTTAAAAAAAAATAATAAAGTTCAGCCGGGTATGGTGGTGCACACCTTTAATCCTAGCACTCAGGAGGCAGAGGCAGGTGGATCTTTGTGAATTCAAGGCCAGCCTGGTCTACAGAGTGAGTTCCAGGACAGCTGGGGCTACAAGGAGACCCTGTCTTGAAAAGACCAAAAAAAAAAAAGAAAGTTCATTTAAAAGCATGTTTATTGTGAAAATTTTCTAACACATGTAGAAGTTGATTAGTGTAGTGAAAAAAGGTTGATAAATAAGCCGGGCATGGTGGCTCACGCCTTTAATCCACTCGGGAGACAGAGCCAGGCAGATCTCAAGGCCTGCCTGGTCTACATAGTGAGTTCCAGGACAGCTGGAGCTACAGGAAGATCCTGTCTCAAAAAGCCAAAAAGCCAAAAAAAGAGGTTGATAAATAGTAGTTGGTGCTGCCTCATAACACAATAGAATAAAATAAAATAAAACCTTGTTCATTTTTCTGCTCCTAGATTCCTTAATATAGCATTGATGATGATTCATAACAGATCCTGGCTTATTACTCCTGCTTCTCCACATGAACGTTTCACTGTACATGGCTTGATTGGTCTGTTCGACTGCCCCCACTGGGCTGAAGGTCTCAAGGACAGGAGTCATTTGTATATATTCTACCCTTGTTAGCATTTGGCACACTGCTAGACATATAGATGCTCATTAAGTGTTAGTGAGTTAACAGCTTGTCTTCCCTGTTCTTCATTATAAACCCTTGAGCTGTATACTCCAAATGCGCCACGTACTTTCATACCTGTATGCATCTATTTGGTCTCTCACCAGAATGAATAGTATGCTCCTTCCATTCTCTACTTATGGGTATTCCATCCACCTATTTTCACTGTGCTGAGACTGAATGAGCACAGGAAGTTTACACTATGAATATTGATAGTATGTTTGTTCTCATCTAATAGAGTAAAAGTACTGTCACTAGATCCATCAAAACTGACAATTGAAGCCTCTAACTCTATAACTGATAAACTGATTGATAACCTACAAAGACATTAACAAAATACTTTACAAGGAGCTTTTGGCAGTTATTAGGGCTAGTTTTTAACATAATAATTTGGGCCCTAACATTTCTGTTTTATTAACTTAAGAGGTAGAAGGTGGTGCCTTGTGGTATTATAAACACATCCCTTCTGAAATGCTAGCCTCCTTCACACAAGTTTGATGAGACAGGAAATCTAAGAGGACTACATTGAGGGGCTGGAGAGATGGCCTAGCGGTTAAGAGCGCCGACTGCTCTTGAAGAGGACCCGGGTTTGATCCCCAGCACCCACATGGCGGCCGAGAACCGTCTGAAACTCCAATTCCAGGAGAACTCCAGTTCCAGGGGAATCTGACACCCTCTTCTGACCTCTGTGGCATTGCACGACACAGGTGCACAAACTTGCATGCAGACAGTACATTCATACACATACAGAAATAAATAAAATTAATAAAAAAAATTTAAAAAAAAAGATGACTACATTGAATTCAACTTGAATTTATGAAGACATGATTTTATCTATTTTTGGTGAATTTATATAATTTATTTTTATCACATTTAGACCTTTTCCCCTATGCACTCCTCCACTTATTACCTGCTGGGAAGGGGGGAGGGAGGAGGGGGAGGGGGAGGGGAGGAGGGAGGGAGAGGAAAAGGAAGGGGAGGAGGAAGAGGGGAGGAAAAAGAGGAAGAGGGGGAAGAATGGGGAGAAGAGGGAGGGGGAAGAAAAAAGATTCTCCCACAAGCCCTTAAGTGAGGGATAGTATCTTATTTTTATCTTATGTGTATTTTATTTATTATTTTGATATATATGTTATTTTTTATGTTGTATGAGCATATTGCACTTGTGTCATACAGTGCCCATGGAGGTCAGAGGAAGACATTGGATTTCTTGGAACTGAAATTATGAACAACAGTTGTTAGCCCCCATGTAGGTACTGGGAATTGAATCTGGGTCCTCTGCAAGAGTAGCTGGTGATCTTAACCACTGAGCCATCTTTCCAGCCTCCTATATCTATTTTTAAAAGCTAATGATACCGGGTGTGGTGGCGCACGCCTTTAATCCTAGCACTTGGGAGGCAGAGGCAGGCGGCTCTTTGTGAGTTCAAGGCCAGCCTGGTCTACAGAGCAAGTTCCAGGACAGCTGAGGCTACAGGGAGACCCTGTCTCGAAAGAAAAAAAGCTAATGATAAAACCTGTCCATATATTAAGCTATCATTGAATAAACACTGGTGTCACATGTTCCTAAAAGATAAAATTCTAAATACACCCAGTTTTAAATTGTTTTTTTAGGACCCGAGAGCCTTGACACACAAAAGTAGGAAAATAAAGCTTCACAAGAAATCTTTGATATAGGGAATAGCATCTTTAATCTATGGGAAATTCCTCACAGTTTCCATGAGACTACTAATACTAATCATAAGAAACAGAGCTCTGAAAAATAATCAAACATGGGGAATATTAGACCTCATTTTTTTTTTTGAGACAGGGTCTCTCTATAGCCCCAGCTGGCCTGGAACTCACTCTGTAGACCAGGCCAGCCTTAACTAACAGAGATCCGCCTGCCTCTGCCTCCCACGTGCTGGAATTAAAGGCATGCGCCACCACACCCGACACTAAAGACAGTTCTTAGCCGCCATGTGGGTGCTGGGAATTGAACCCGGGTCCTCTGCAAGAGCAGTTGGCGCTCTTAACTGCTGAGCCATCTCTCCAGCCCCAGACCTCAATATTCTATTCAAGATAATGATCATGGAAGATGGATAGTGTAATCATCTGTTGCCAGAAAAAGTAAAAAGATTTCCAGAGGAAGCCACAAATGATTTTAAAGTAATCACTCTATTGGGAAAGTTACTACTGACATTATGGAAGGAATTATATTTTGGTGTCTTCTCCAAAAGGTTTTTTCCAGAAAATTGAGTAACATTAACCATGTTAGTGGGTACCTAGTTGAATAGGACATCATCTAGCCCTCACGAACTCTCAGTTCAGTGGAGAAGATGGACATTCACAATACAATATGGTGAGTGCTTCAGTAGCCATTCATGTGTAGCAGGTACTGCATAGTTTCAGGGCATCTTGAAGTAATAATGCATTTTTCAGGTAGTATTGTAAAAGTAACCCTTCCTCTTAATATGAGAGATGTGTTGGCATTGTTTTTTGGCCATGAAAATGCTCCAGCTTGGGCGGCATCCTCTAGATCCCTGTCCTAGAGAGCAAACATGGCCCATGATTACTGCATTCATTTAAACATTTATTGTTTTCTCTCTCCACCCCAGGCTTATTCTGTATATGATGAAGAGATTGGCTATTGCCAGGGTCAGTCTTTTCTTGCTGCTGTGCTGCTTCTCCATGTGAGTAATTGGGTCTCTGTTAGGACTTCCACATGGTCTGCCTTAGGCTTAAGCATGGTCTTAAATTGGGCTTGGCTAGATTCTTGGACACATGTTTTAACTTCTATATCTGGAAATCTTTAATGTAATGTCCCTGTGAAAGAGAAACTTGATGAGGAAAAAAATGGCAGTGTTGAAAACTCTGGTAGGTAGAAAGGTTGGGTTTCCTATTTATTCCTCAGAAGATTGGATTGACTTCATTATTGGTTGACCCCTAGGAACATTTGTGTGTAAATTAACCACTATCATTAATATCAGTTTGGGAATTCATATGATGAAAATAAAACAAAGCTTTCTTTAATATCATTTTATTCATACAAAGACCTTCAGTTTCCAGCTTTTAAATTTTTTTAATGAAAAAAATTTTTTTGTATTTATTTATTTTTGGTCCTTTTGAGACAAGGTTTTCCTGTAGCCCCAGCTGTCCTGGAACTCACTATGTAGACCAGGCTGGCCTTGAACTCCCAGAGATCCACCTGCCTCTGCCTCCTGAGTGCTGGGATTAAAGGCATGTGCCACCATGCCCAGCTTTGATTTATTGTTTTTTTTTGTTGTTGTTGTTGTTGTTTTAATTTATTTTTTTATCTTTTTTTATGTGCATGAGTGTACTATCTGCAAGCAGGTTGGTGCACCCGCATCGTGCAATGCCGCTGCGGAGGTCAGAAGAGGGCATTGGATTCCCCTGGAACTGGAGTCAAAGACGGTTCTTAGCCGCCATGTGGGTGCTGGGAATTGAACCCGGGTCTTCTGCAAGAGCAGTCGGTGCTCTTAACTACTGAGCCATCTCTCCAGCCCCGATATATTGTTTTTATTTTATGTGTATAAGCCTATTGCCTGAATGTATGTAAGTCCACCCATGTTGCACAATGCCTGTGGAGGTCAGAAGAGGGCATCAGATCTTGTGGAACTGGAGTTAAGGACATCTGTTAGCCACCACGTGGGTGCTGGGAATCAAACCTGGGTGCTCTGGAGGAAGGAACCCTATCTCAGACCCCTTAAAAAGATTTTTTTTTTTTTCTTTTTGAAGACAGAGTCACTCTGTAGCTCCTGCAGGCCTGGAACTCACTCTGTAGACCAGGCTGACCTTGAACTTAGAGATCTGCCTGCCTCCTGAGTGTTGGGATTAAAGGTGTGCACCACCATGCCCAGCCTTAAAGTTTTTTAATCCATAGAAATATCAAAAAAGAAAAAAGAAAAAAAGAAATGTCAAAAGTGCCAACGTACACAGACATATTTAGCCCCTTTCTTCCTACTCCCGGTTGTTTTCTACACTGATTTATCTCCTTGTCTCCCTTTTCTCATTCTGTACACAGTTTATTTTTTAAGAAACTGTCTGAAATTATAAAGTGAAAGAGCAAACATTGAGATGCTTTCCTCAAAATGTTTGAGTGTGTGCATGTGGTAAGGACATGGGCATTGTCCATCATACCCCTAACTTCATGGTCACATCCCACACTGGCTCAGTGCCTGGCACACAGTCTGTGTCCACGGGCCCCCTCCTGTCCCTGTCTGCTTCATGGACTATTGTTCTTTTGTGTGTTTTCTGTAGTGCTTGGGATTAAACCCAGGAACTCAGATTAGGCAAGTGCTTTACCACTGAGATGTAGTTAGACTCCATTATAGCTTTTATGATCCAGTGGAGATTCAGACATGGCATCTGCCTGTCATTTGTCACTATACCTTTAAACCACACTATTGCCTTTATTTCAAGCCATTGTTTTTGTTTCGTTGTTGTTGTTTTTGTTGTTGTTTTTTGTCTTTTCGAGACAGGGTCTCCCTGTAGCCCCAGCTGTCCTGGAACTCACTCTGTAGACCAGGCTGGCCTTGAACTCACAAAGATCCGCCNCTGTCTGCATGTAGGTTTTTTCACCCATGTGTGCAATGCTGTGGAGTTCAGAAGAGGGTGTCAGATTCCCCTAGAAGCTGGAGTTAAGACACGGTTAAGCTGCCAGTGTGGGTGCTGGGGATCAAACCCAGTCCATCTGCAAGAGCAGTTGCGTACTCTTAACCACTTAGGCCATCTCTCCCAGCCCCCTGGACTTGTTTATTAATATCACAGCTTTAGCTCCATGACCACATACCAGCAAGCTGAGATCACAGCTGAGAAGACAGAAAGTGGTTTTGTTTCCTTCCTACCTATAACATTACCTTTTCAAAACGGCTTAAAACCTCCCAAGACCTACATCTCAGTGACGCATGCAGACTGTACTCTGGCTTCCATGGCTCTCCAGCTGGCCCTCATTTTCCCCTCCAGCTCCTTTTCTTTCTCTTGCCTTCCACAACCTCACACAATAGTGATACTGCCCCCCTTTAATTACATATATTTCCAATTTCCCAGCTTCTATATACCACACTATCCCCTTTGCTAGCAATACTCTACACTGTACTTTTGTGGTTTCATAATGACTTCCACAGCAACAATACAAGGAGAAAAGTTAAATAACATTGAAAAGTACAAAAGAAAGTGACAGCCCTTGTTTCTCAGGTTATCTCCCAAGGAGACCTGGCTTCTTTCCCCAATAACTCTAGTACGAGTTTCACCCCAAAAACCTAGAAGCTAGGCAGGAGATAGGTAGCCACTCCCCTCGCCAATAATTGGATACCAGGCACCTGCCCCAACCCCCAGGGGAATGTATGCTTGAAGAGTAGCATTCCAAGCTTATCCCTCCTGAGGCATGACCACCCTGTCCTCAGGAGGCAAAAGGAGCAAGCCTAACTTATCTGGGGGGGGATTGGGGATGCTACGGTTTTCCTGCAAATCATAAAAACGTAGCTTGAAAAATAAAAGCGCATAAACGGCATGTAAGGCCTCCTCATGGTCCTGGCGCGCCTCCTGGTCAAAGAGCCCAACAAAAACTATATAAGTGCTTAAAACCCCTGCAATAATGAGTTATTGTGCCCCAGGTCTTTTTTGGATCTGTCTGGGTTCATTTGCTGCTCGTGGACTTCCCTCCTCCCTCTTCTTCCCTCCATTGTGCCCATGGCACTACTCCTCATGGCCCTACAAAGCCTGGGAACCTGGGCAGCACGGACCTCACACACCATGGGAGGCCACCCCCACAAGGACATGGAACATTTACACTCCATTTGACAATTAAAAAAAAAAAAAAAAAGCTGGGCATGGTGGCACACATCCTTTAATCCTAGTACTTGGGAGGCGAGGCACACATACAATTATGCAGACCAAATGAAAGTCCAGTTTGTATTTGCTGTGATCTCATGATTCATCCCCATCTCCTTAGCCCTTACACTCTTTTTTTTTTTTTTGAGACGGGTTCTCCTTGTAGCCCCAGCTGTCCTGGAACTCACTCTGTAGACCAGGCTGGCCTTGAACTCACAAAGATCCGCCTGCCTCTGCCTCCCAAGTGCTAGGATTAAAGGACTGTGCCACCATGCCCAGCTTTTTTTTTTTGTTTTTAATTAGTCAAATTGTCTTGTAAAATGTTCCATGTCCTTTGTGGGCTTCCTCCATGTTGTGAGGTTCCTGCCTCCCAGGTCACCAGCTTTGAGGCCCTAGGTATGGCAGTCGTGCCATGGGGTCACAAGGAGGGAAGACGAGGGAGGAGGGGACAGTCCCCAGAGCAGCAAATGAACCCAGACAGATCCAAAGAAAGACCTGGGAGCAAAACTCATTTATTGCAGGGGTTTTAAGCACTTATATAGTTTTGTTGGGCTCTTTGACCAGGAGGCGGGCAGGACAGAGGAGAGGCCTACATGCGTTCTGCAACAGCTAAGTTTTTATGGCAGGAAAACCGTAGCATCCCCATCCCCACCCCAGATAAGGTTATAGCTTGCACCATTTGCCTCCAGAGGACAGGGTGGTCATGCCTCAGGAGGGATAAGCTTGGGAATGCTACTCTTCAAGCAATACTCCTCTGGGGGTTGGGTTGCAGGTGCCTGGTATCCAATATGGCGAGTGGGAGTGGCTCCCATCTCCTGCCTGACTTCTAGGTTTTCGGGGTGAAACCGGCCTTCTAGGTTATTGGGGAAAGAAGCCAGGTCTCCTTGGGAGATAACCTGAGAAACAAGGGCTGTCACTTTCTTTTGTACTTTTCAATGTTATTTAACTTTTCTCCTTGTATTGTTGCTGTGGAAGTCATTATGAAACCACAAAAGTACAGTGTAGAGTATTGCTAGCAAAGGGGATAGTGTGGTATATAGAAGCTGGGAAATTGGAAATATATGTAATTAAAGGGGGGCAGTATCACTATAGTGTGAGGTGTGGAAGGAAGAGAAAGAAAAGGAGCTGGAGGAGAAAATGAGGGCCAGCTGGAGAGCCATGGAAGCCAGAGTACAGTCTGCATGCGTCACTGAGATGTAGGTCTTGGGAGGTTTTAAGCCGTTTTGAAAAGGTAATGTTATAGGTAGGAAGGAAACAAAACCACTTTCTGTCTTCTCAGCTGTGATCTCAGCTTGCTGGTATGTGGTCATGGAGCTAAAGCTGTGATATTAATAAACAAGTCCAGGGGGCTGGAGAGATGGCCTAGTGGTTAAGAGTGCCAACTGCTCTTGCAGAGGACTGGGTTTGATCCCCAGCACCCACATGGCAGCTGAGAACCGTCTTTAACTCCAGTTCTAGGGGAATCTGACACCCTCTTCTGACCTCCACAGCATTGCACTACATGGGTGCACAAACCTACATGCAGACAGTACGTTCATACACATAAAAATAAATAAATAAATAAATAAATAAATAAATAAATAAATAAATAAACAAGTCCAGTTGCTTTTTGATGTCCTTTTATCTCAGTCAGGCACACCTATAGTTTATCTTATTTTGCAGCTTGTCTCAAAGAATATTTATCCCCATTTAAGTATCACAACCCCATGAAGGTGGTGCTCCCAGATTCCTATTCTTATTTTGAACTCCATGCTGCTCACTTCAGTGTTAAGTGTCTGTTTTCTTGTAAGAGAACTGGGCAACCCAGCATCAGAAATGCCACAAAAATCAGGCCATTTCTCCCTTACATATGGGAAGGTGAAGTTTTCTTTCATGACAAAGACCTCAAAACATCTGGTCTTTTTCGCTCATACTCCCTAATGTTTCCAGTAATAATTTGCTGAACTGTTTCTAGTGTTACAGTATTCTCACTGAGTTCTGTGTTCTGTCCCCCTCCATCATCATGTGCCACAGAAGCTCGCCCACCTTCCTGACTTTTTTGAAGGCTTGCTATAGTCACACCAAGCTTCAAATAACATTGGCAGTGCTTTTCTTCTGTTTTAACATCTAGAAATATGTCCAGGTTCTTGGAGAAATGTTCCATAAACCTATAGAAGCTGAACATAGCATGGAAGCTGAACATAGCATACGACTAGTTAGCATTTCATTTGTAGACAGACATAAAGGATGGTTTTGGAGCACTTGTAACATCACTGTGAACATTAGCGTAATACTGCAAGTGATAACATAGGCCCAAGAATTTGTAAGGTTTTTCTAGAACAGTCTCTTTAGGTTTTTTAATTTTTTATTTATTTTCTATTTATGTGTATATGCGTGTGCCTGCATGAGTTCATATGCACAAACACATACTCTGAGTCCTGAAAAGAACATTGCATTCCTCAGGAAGTGGCGTTACAGGTGGTTGTAAACTGCCTATGTGGGTGCTGGGAAACAAACCCAACCTTCTCGAAGAGCAGCAAGTGGCCCTAGTCACTGAGCCGTCTCTCCAGCCCCACAGGCTAGGCTGTTGGCAAGCAGAGGTTGGGAGAGGAAAGCAGTTTACTAGAGCAGCATGTGGCAAAAAAGGAAAAGAAATGACTGCACAAAGGCCTTGTAATTTAGGAAAGACAAAACACACTAAGCATACCATCCTGTTCCTACCTGTATTAGTCACTTTTCTGTTGCTGTGATAGAACCACCATGACCAAGGGAACTCATAAAAGCAAGAGATTATTTGAGCTTATGGTTGATGATGGTTCCATCATGGCAGGGAGGCATGGTGGCAGGAGCTGGAGCAGAAAGCTGAGGTTCACATCTTCAGGTGAGCACAGGAATCAGAGAGAAAGCACTGGAGACTGGCAAGGCTTTTTAAACTCTGTAAACCCACCGCCGCCGGTGATGTGTTTCCTCCAGCATGGCTATACTTTCTAAGATCTCCCAAAACAGTGCCACCCGTTGGGGACAAAATGTCCAAATTCTTGGAGCCTATGGAGGACATTCTCGTTCAAACCACTTCATCTTAATTCCTTTGGGGGGGGGGCACAAGCCTCGATATCTTCCTGTGCTCACCATTTGTTCTATCAAGTTCATATTGCAGTTACTATACCCTCACTCTGGGGGAGGCAGTGCTAGCACAAAGTAGGCCTCATTCATTTCTTGGCCTGGTGAATGAATGTTATTAAACAACTTGAGAGCTTTTGTGCACAACTCCATTTCCTTAGAAGATAAGCTTTATATACTGTGGTGATTTGTGTGTGTTTTTTGATTCCATACCTCCATTGCCTGTTTCAGATGCCTGAAGAGCAGGCATTCAGTGTTCTGGTCAAGATCATGTTTGACTACGGCCTCAGGGAACTTTTCAAGCAAAATTTTGAAGATTTACACTGCAAGTTTTACCAGTTGGAGCGCCTCATGCAGGTAAAGGGAACTCTGAACAAAACAGATGCAGGCCTAGTGAGAGGTAGATTGGAGAACAGTGGCTTTTACTTCTGTTGTTTCTCACTATGATGGAGACACCAAGATTAGCAGTGGTCTGACCCTGTTGTGTTTGGGATGGATTTTCTGTCTTACAACCTAAAGAGCAAAAATTAGTTGGGCCCTTTTTCTTCAGCAAATTCATGCAGGAAGTACTCACCAAGGATATAAAGTTGACTGGTTAGAAGTCTCAAAACAAAGTGAAACAGATTTTCTCGAAACATTTCATAACTTGGGAATAAAACTGCCTTTTCAAATACTTATGTTTGGGGATTCCTCTTTCTTTAGATTACTTTGTGGTCTGAAAAAGAGCGCTGAGTACCAGCTTAGTACTAGATAAGTGTTCTTGAGACTTCAGAGAGTTTTAGAAAGGCACAAGTATTTGACTTTTTTGGCCTTTTGCTGGCAGATTTATGAGTCCCCTGAGAGAGAATAGGATAGTTACATATGTGCCCAGATCTAATCACTTTGCTATTTCAGGAATACATTCCTGACCTGTACAACCACTTCCTGGATATCAGCCTTGAAGCACACATGTATGCCTCCCAGTGGTTTCTTACACTTTTCACTGCAAAATTCCCTCTCTACATGGTCTTCCATATCATCGACCTGCTCTTATGTGAGGTATGTATCAGACGCCAAAGCATTTTGACTTTTGTTTACGGTGTACTTTAGTGTCTGCTCCGTCAGCACAGTTATCCCTCTGCTTTATTCTGGTGCTGGCAAATCTGGATTGAAGTGGCTTTCTGAAGCCAGTGCCCTGCTCATTCTTGGTACAGATGTTCTCTGTTAAAAGACACATTCACCATTTAGACTAGTTAATACTAGGTTTGCCTACATTATAGGAAGTGATACTACCTCTGATTTAAAGGAAGGCAGAAGATTGGCAGTACCCTGCTTTTACATACAGCAAAGCTACAGCCCTCGTGTCTATATTTGCATCGGGGACAGGGGTGGGCTTCTCTCTCTCTCCTCCTCCTTTTGAGAGATTTTGTCTGTTTAAGGTTTTGTCTCTTGAATTACAAGGTTTAAACATTAGAAATTATATCACTGCCGCCCTGTGTCCGTTTTTCTTTAAAAAGCCAGACTTTCCCGGAGCTGCACTTAGCGTTGCTGTTGGGTTAACCAGAGCCTGGTTATATGCCCATACCAGCTATAAGGGAGGTGTTCTTAAGCCTGGGTAGGAATTTGCTAAAACTAAAGCATCATTACTAAAAAGAAATAAGACAATGGGAAAGAAAGCCTTTGCCATGATGTAGTTTGAGGTTTGAAAGGTAGGTATGTGTTTTAAGAAAGAAAAGGGGGCTGGAGAGATAGATGGCTCAGCAGTTAAGAGCACTGACTGCTCTTGCAGAGGACCTGGGTTCGAATCCCAGCACCCACATGGCTGCTAAGAACCCTCTTGGGCTGGGCGTGGTGGCTCATGCCTTAATCCCACCACTCGGGAGGCAGAGGCAGGCAGATCTCTGGGTTCCAGGCCAGCTGGGACTAAAGGAAGACCCTGTCTCAAAAAAAAAGGGTGGAGGGAGAAAACTAATTAGAAAATAGTGTGCTCCCTGGTCTTCTAGTGGTTTAAAAAGAAAGAAAAGAAAAATAGTGTGCTTATTACAGAAAATTTAGAAAATGTAATCCTGAAGTTTTGAAAATACTCTGACTGTTGCTAAAGTTTGACTACTTGAAACATTTTGCTATCTTTTCTTTTACCTGTTGTGCTCATATGTGTATGTGCATAATTTCTATATGGAATATTGTATTTTTCTACTTGGAGTATATTAGGTTCTATTTGGTTTTTTGTTTTTATTTATTTTATTTATTTTTTGTCTTTTCGAGACAGGGTCTCCCTGTAGCCCCAGCTGTCCTGGAACTCACTCTGTAGACCAGGCTGGCCTTGAACTCACAAAGATCCACCTGCCTCTGCCTCCCAAGTCTAGGATTAAAGGCGTGCGCCACTACGCCCAGCTCTATTTGTATATTTTGAAAAATATGATTACTGTTTATTATCCTTACTCATTTCATGTATGTCAATATCTGTAGACACACATCTGTACTATTCATTCTGTTTATATTGAGAGCATACAAAAATCTATAAGGATGGATAGGAAGATGGTTCCATTACAAAGGCCTTACTGTGCAAACATGAGGACCTGAGTTCAGATCCCCAACTCCCACATAAAAGCTGGGAATGGCAGCACCTTAACTCCAGTGTTGGAGAGGATAGCGACAGGAAGATCCCTGGGGCTTGTGTATCCAATTGGTGATTTCCTTTCAAAAATAAGGTAGAGCCAGATCTGATCAATGCCATTCTCTTGGGATTCTTCTCCTTCCTCTATTCCTATGATGCGGAGGTTTGATCTTTTCTTTTTTTTTTTTTTTAATTTTTTATTTATTTTTTTATGTGTATGAATGTATTGTCTGCATGCAGGTCTGCGCACCCATGTCGTGCGATGCCGCGGAGGTCAGAAGAGGGTCTCAATTCCCCTGGAACTGGAGTTCATAGTGTCCCACAGTTCCTGGTTGTTCCACTTCTGTGTATTTTTTAATTTTTCATAATCTTTACTTGAGGTTTTTAGTTGTTCTGTGTTATCTTCAAGGTCTGATATTCTTTGTTCTGCTTCGTCCATTCTGCTTCTGAGGCTTTTTCCATTCCTTTCCTCTTAATTGGATGAGTGTTTGATTTCCTTTTTCATTTCCTCTTCTGATTTCTTTAGTATTTCCACTTCCTTTTGGAACTTCTCAATCTCTTCCTGTAGCTCTTTGCTTCGCTGGTTGGTTTCCTTATTTTTTCAACATGGGATCTTTTCAGTGTTTCCACTTCCTTCCGGAGTTTGTCATTCTCTCTCTCTAGGTCCTTCTTGAGTTTTTCATTCTTTCTCCTAAGTTCTCTGACTTTATAGTTTTTGATTTCTTTGAGTATGTCCACAATTGTACTTCTTATTTTATTTTATTTTATTTTATTTTATTTTTTTGGTCTTTTTGAGACAGGGTCTCCCTGTAGTGTACTTCTAATATCTGTGTCCTGGGCCATCCCCAAGGGGGTCCCACTGTAGGACTCTCCCACAGGGTTGGTAGAGCTTGGTGTGGAATTATCCTGCACTTCCCATGTTGTCTCTTCTTCGAGTCCCTGGCATGTGGGTTTCTCTTTGCCTGTATTCAGTGCGAATCCCAAATGCCTCTTCACTGTGTTGAAGGCTTGCTTTGCTTGCCTCCTTCAGATGCCTTCGTTTGTTTGATTGATTTGTTTTTCTCCTTGCTTATGGAGTGTTGACTTGTCTAAGTTTTAGGCTTTCTATTGGAAGTCTAACTCACTCTTCCCTTTCTGTTCTGAAGTTTCTCCAAATTTCTCCAAAGAATCCACTTGGACATTCTTTCGGCAATTCCAGTTGGCAGGGGCGGGGGCACTTCCTGTACCAGTGCTTCAGGTGGGTGATTGGGAAATCCCCAATCTCAAGTCTCACAGTGGCAACAGGGCCACCTTTTATACCAGCTAGGAGGACAACTCTGCCCCCACAGCCACACAAGCCAATCAAGCCAAAGACGATTGAATCAAACCAAACAATCCGCCTGGCTGAAGCACCCAGCTCCTACCTATGCTTCAGGTGGTCTTGGGAAATCCCTGATCTCTACATAAACTTTTGTTTTATTTTATTTATTTTTTATGTGTATGAATGTACTGTCTGCATGTAGGTTTGTGCACTCATGTCGTGCAATGCCGTGGAGGTCAGAAGAGGGTGTCGGATTCCCCTGGAACTGCCTCCTGGAATTGGAGTTACAGACGGTTCTCAGCCGCCATGCGGGTGCTGGGGATCGAACCCGGGTCCTCTGCAAGAGTGGTCGGCGCTCTTAACCGCTAGGCCATCTCTCCAGCCCCTACATAAACTTTCTAATGAGTTATCCCAGAGCACCTTTAGGAGGATATTAGTTACGGAAACTGCAGCTTGGACACCTTAACAGATTAGTTTCAAGACGTGTAAATACCTTCCCTCATTTGTCTTACCCCACAGTCTCCATACTGTTAGCTAAAGCAACAAAGATCTGAGAGTGAGCTGAGTAGATTGAGTTCTGGGATTCAGGGGATGTGGAATTGCCATACTGATAGGGCACAATTTTATGACAGAGCTCATGGACTGTTTTGGAAAATCATTCATTCATTTTAAATGTAGGAATAGTGCTAGAAAAGATCTTCTCTGAGGAGATTAGAGATTGGATTTACTTTACATTTTCACTGATGACTCTGAAGTTGTATTTTCCAAGATAATTCCAAGATAATCTATTTCCTTTAAATTTTCATAATTTCTCTAAAATTATGAAGATAAATAAGAGAATAGAACAGATACAGACACTAAAAGTGTTCTTATATTTTCTCTTTCAGGGAATAAGTGTCATTTTTAACGTCGCCCTTGGATTACTAAAGGTACATGTCCTTTCATAAGCTGAAGTGTCTGGTGTCCGATTCACTACCTGCTATGTCTTTAGTTTCCATCTCATTCTAACTGGTCTTTGTCCTCCACCATTTTTAGCAGTGGACTATGTACAAGTTACTCTGCAAAGACTTTACAAGTATAGGTTGAGCAGAGGCAGAGGCAGAGAGAGGTAGGTGGATCTTGTGAGATCGAGGTCCTGGTCTACATACAGAGTTCCAGGTTAGCTGTGGCTACAGGGAGATTCTATCTCAAAAAAAAAA
>VZQC01014654.1:1987887-1998292 GCA_009823505.1 Rhizomys pruinosus
AAAAAAAAAAAAAAAAAAAAAAAAACCAAATAAATAAATGAAGTATCTCCTGGGAATTTTTAAACTTGCTGGGATTATAAAATATTTGTGTATCTTCATAGCAGTAATTTTTCATTTTACATGTGATTATATTTTCTACTTTTTTCAAGACTTCCAAGGATGACTTGCTATTAACAGACTTTGAAGGTGCCTTGAAGTTCTTCAGGGTTCAGCTTCCTAAAAGATACCGTTCAGAAGAAAATGCAAAGAAACTAATGGAATTAGCTTGCAACATGAAGGTAAAATAATGTTTGTATTAATTGATTCTTGTTTTGAGTTAATGTGTCAAAATTCCTGATGAAACTTTTAATGCTCATAATATATAAATGATACTACAGATTGCGTGTCCCTTATCCTAAATGTTTGCTACCAGAAGTGTTTGGGAAATCTGTTAGTCTTTTTGTTGTGTTTTTATCATTTTTTGTTTTCTGTTTGGCTGGTTGATCCCGTTTTTTGGTTCTTCATGTATACATAATAAGATATCCTGAGGTTGGATCTCAGATTTACACCCCAAATTCATCCATGTTTCATATTCATCATATATTCATAGCCTGAAGTACAATATTTTTAGTGTGCCTATGTTTTGACTGTGACATATCACATGCAGTCAGATGTCGTGTCAGTACTCAACAAGTTTCAGATTTGCTGAGCTTGGTGGTACACACCTGTAGTTTTGACATTCAGGAGGCTGAAGCAAGACAGTCATTAGTTGGAGGCTTGGCTGGGCTACATAATGAGCTCCAGGCCAACATAGCAAGCCCCTGACACACAAAACCAAAAGAGAAAAGTCGGATGTTTAAAAGCATTTCACATTTTTGGATTAAGGATGCACAACCTGTAGTACTTGATATCTGCTTTTGTCTTTTCTTTCCTTTTTATTTTTTTATTTTTGAGACAGGGTGTCCCTTAAGTCCCAGCTGGGCTGGAGCTCGCTCTGTAGACCAGGCTGGCCTTGAACTCACAGAGATCCGCCTGCCTCTGCCTCCCGAGTGCTGGGACTAAAGGTGTGCGCCACCACGCCTGACTAGCGCCATTCTTTTACCTTACCTTGGCTCAGCACACAGAAGGCCTCTTCTGCTCATGATCCCTTCCACTCAACCTGCCCCTTTCTTGCTGTTCCCATCTCAGCTAGTGGTACCTGGTGTGCAGGACAAAAACATTGCTGATGCCTTAGATTCTTCTTTCTCAAATTTATGTCTTTACAGTTCACATCCCAGGCTGTCATTAAAGTATGTCCTTACTCTGACCACCTCTTCATCACTGACATTCTAATCTTACCATCATTTCCTGTTTCCACAATGGCCTCATCCCATTTTTCCTTTGCTTAAAATTCCTTTAAGAGCATGTTACGCAGGCGTGGTGGTGCACACCTTTAGTCCTAGCACTCGGGAGGCAGAGGCAGAGGCAGGTGGATCTTTGTGAGTTCAAGGCCAGCCTGGTCTACAGAGCGAGTTCCAGGATAGCTGGGGCTGCAGGGAGACCCTGTCTCAAAAAGACCAAAAAAAAAAAAAGAGTGCTGGGTCCTCCGGCAGGTAGGGCAGAGAGGAGAGCCAGGCCAGCCTGTCTCTCCTCTGGGGCTGAGCGGGATGGTGAGTGTCGACGACCCGAAAAGAGCCACACAGGGGTCGGGGGTGGGGGGTGGGGGGTGGGGGGGAGTCTCGTCAAAGCAAGAGCTAACTTTATTGCGTCAGGCAGCGGCCTATATATGCTTGGTGGGAGGGGTGGAGAAAGGAAGGCGGGAGAGGAGATAATGTAGAGTGAGGGGATAGCTTTGGACCAATAGTAACTCACCATGTCCGTTGTAGGCGTTTTCAGGTCGGGCTATGCTGAGTAACTCCTATGCAGAAGTGACCAGCCAGAGACAGGTCTCTAAACTCTAGTCGGGCTCAGGGGGTTACAGTAGGCCACATTCTCTAGGGCCCAGAGGGCCCAACAAAGAGCACGTTACATAGGACTCAGGACTTCCTACCAGGCCTCACAAGGTCCCTCACAGTTGTGTGCAGGGTCTGTCCTTGGCAGCCTCTCTGATTCCATCTTGTATTATTATTTCTGTTCTGCCTAAGACCCCCTGACCACCTTGTGTTCTTAGAGATACACCGTGCATGTCCCATGGTCTCTCCCCAGTCTGTTCTAGTTGCTCTCTCTGCTTATAGTACTCTTGTCCTAGCTGTCCATGTGGCTCCACCGCCACCTTATCCACTTCACCCATCTTTGCCTCAGATACCAGAGAGGCCTTCTCTAATGACAGTGTCTAACAGCTCTCTCTAACCCTTTATACCTATAACTGCCATCTGTCCTACTGAAAATAGTTCTGACAGCAGAGATGAAACTGGCTCTTCTCTACTGCTGAGTCCTTAACACCTAGAACAGTGTCTAACATATAAATACTGATTGGTTGGGTGGGTGAGCGGGTGGGTGGGTAGGTAGTTGGTTGGTTATGCTATTGAGTTTCCACCTAGTCTTTTACAAAGATTTGGATAAGGCTTAAAAAGAGCTTCCAACTATGTAAGTTTCATTGGTTCAAAACACTTCAGTAGATAGATCTTTTATTTCTCTTTTTTTTGGTCTTTTCGAGACAGGGTCTCTCTGTAGCCCCAGCTGGCCTGGAACTCGCTCTGTAGACCAGGCTGGCCTTGAACTCACGAAGATCTGCCTGCCTCTGCCTCCTAAGTGCTAGGATTAAAGGCGGGCGCCACCACGCCTGACTGAGACTAATTTTTGTTGAAATTCATTCGACGTTGAAAGCAAAAAGTTTCATCAGGCCATGAGAGAATGACAATAAAAGATGAAAATACAGCATGTGTGGGTTAGCAGTAATTTAGTCTTACAGCTGTAGTAAGCACCAAGAAGTATTAAGAGGCAGTAGTTGAACAAGTTATTAGCATAGTGATAATTCACAGTAACAATTTAATCATTGGCAAGCACACCATGAGCCTGTGTCCTGCATTGAGAGGAGGGAGGCCTAAGGCAGCACAGGAAGTCGACATAAGGATCTGTGGTTTTGGAAGTCCCCTTTAGACATGGAAAAGGAAGTTTGTGGTCAGTGGATGGTTAGGTGTGGAAACTAGCTTTTGAACTTTTTGGTGTGCGTAGAATTTACAAAGGAAAGCTTGGCTGTCATCAGTTGACAGCCTGCTCTTTTATTTTAAAATTGCTTTAAAATTGTGGTTAGTTTACTCAGCTGTACTTCGTGATTAATATGAGAATTAAGGATACTTTTCCAGGGCTGGAGAGATGGTTCAGTGGTTAAGAGCACTGACTGCTCTTGCAGAGGACCCAGGTTTGATTCCCAGCAACCCACATGGCGGCTAAGAACCGTCTTTAACTCTAGTTCCAGGGGAATCCAACACCCTCTTCTGACCTCTGCAGCATTGTATGTCATGGGTGCACCTACTTACATGCAGATGGTACACTCATACACATAAAATAATAAAAACATTAAAAAAAAAAAAAAGAATACTTTTCCTTGCGGGCGTGGTGGCGCACGCCTTTAATCCCAGCACTTGGGAGGCAGAGGCAGGCGGATCTCTGTGAGTTCAAGGCCAGCCTGGTCTACAAAGCAAGTTCCAGGATAGCTGGGGCTACAGAGAGACCCTGTCTCAAAAACACCAAAAAAAGAGAGAATACTTTGCCTCATCTGCCTAGAAAATATGTCTTGTAAACAAATACTTTGTCGCTGTGTTGTAACACAGTGATAATGTAATTTAGGTCTTACAAGCATCTGTTTCTTCCTCATATTACCTTATCAGGTAGAGCATACTGAGTATAGAATTGGTAGCAGTCAGGTGGCTTACCCAAGTAGTATTGGCGGGACAGTAACAGAAAGCCTTCTGACTGTACCTTCCTTTTCATGGATTCCACACCTGGCTGCCTATTGCTGCTAGGAAAGTGCAGGGAGAATTAAGTTTGGTGTGGCAATATCTGAAATGGCCACAAGATGGCTGTGTTGGTCAAAAAAGGTCTTTCATTGTTTCTAAATCTTTGCTGTACCTGTCCTTTCTTGCTTCTTTCTCTTCACTGTCTTTTCTTGGGCTTCTTCTTTCTCCCTTCTTTGTCCTTAAAGTGAGCTTATTATAGGACTGAAATATTTTATCTCTTGAGGAATTAAGAGTTCAGGCTCTTAATCTAAAACTTAGCATATATCAAGGCTCACTTATCTAACCTAGAATTTCTCCTTTGTGAGTTAGTGACCCAAGACAGAAAATTGTTTCCACTGTTAATACAATGTGTTTTTTAAGATATATTTTTAATTTTAATGTTGAATATATTCGTGAGTCTATGAGCATATGAATGCAGATGCGGTGCCCATGGAAGCCAGAGGTGTCAGATCCTGAGGAGCTGGAGTTATAGGCATGAGCCGCCTGACATAGTTGCTGGGAATTGAACTAGAATCCTGTGGAAGAGCAGTATGTGCTCCTAACTGCCCAGCCACCTCTTCAGCCCTGATACCTTAATACTATTTTAGATTGTTTCCACTCATGCATTGTTCTGGGAGCAGCATAGCGTTTTCATACTAAAAAATTTATCTGATATGTAATGTTTAGAGGAGGGAAATTGAAAATAAAAGTTTCTGGGTCTTTTGGTTTAAGAAATGTGTGACTGGAATTCCAAGCAATAGGGAAAGAAAGGCAGGAGGATCTTCATTTCCAGGGCAGCCTTGCTCAGCCACGTACCTGCTGTCTGCTGTCAAGGAAGGGATGGAAAGAGATCTAGGAAAGAAGTTCTGAAAACAAGTCTGAGGTGTAAAGGTAGTTTTAAAGAAGAATCCTGCTGGCCGGGCGTGGTGGTGCACGCCTTTAATCCTAGCACTTGGGAGGCAGAGGCAGAGGCAGGCGGATCTTTGTGAGTTCAAGGCCAGCCTGGTCTACAGAGTGAGTTCCAGGACAGCTGGGGCTACAGGGAGACCCTGTCTCGAAAAGACCAAAAAAAAAAAAAAGGAGAAGAAGAATCCTGCTGTAAAATGGCTCAGTGAGTTCTATAGGTAAACCTACTTTGCTATAGGACTCTGCCTAAGGAACATAGAGTTGAATATGCTAGACTTCAGCCTGTCTGTACAAAAGGATACCATTAACAAAAAATAACTGGTTGGGGCTGGAGAGATGGCCTAGCAGTTAAGAGCACCAACTGCTCTTGTAGAGGACCCGGGTTCGATCCCCAGTACCCACATGGCGGCTAAGAACCGTCTTTAACTCCAGTTCGAGGGGAATCCGACACCCTCTTCTGACCTCTGTGGCATTGCACGACACAGGTGCACAAACCTAAATGCAGATGGTATACTCATACACATAAAAAATAAATAAAATTTTAAAAAATTAAAAAAAAAGAAACAGCTGAACAGACCAACATATTTAAAAAAAATAACTGGTAATCAGTCACTCTAAATCAGTATGTTCTTAGCCATTTGTTGTTTGGAAAAACAGGAAGCCTTTGGGCATACAAGATTTGCCCCTGAAGGTATTTATCCATGAGCTAAGAGCAGTGCTAGCCTATGCTTCATTCTCTGTCCACATCATTTGTGTAGTTAGCATGTGATGTGGCAGTGCCCCTCATCAGTCTCTTATCTTGATATCCTCACAGACCTACAACATAATGCCCCACATGGTGATGTAATCCTTACAGTGGCCTTATGAGATCTGTTTAGAGATGTTTATAGTGAGGCTTAGAGAATAGAAGTAAATTTCCAAAGGGTATTAGTAAGTGATGGGGTTGCGATTAGATCAGACAGTCTTTAAAACTAGGTAAGATAATTTATAGTCATTTATTCTTACATTTTAGAACTAGATGGTTAAAATATTTCATCTATTTTATGTGTATGACTATTTGTGTACAAGTATTTAAGTTTACCTATGTTGTGCAATGCCCAAAGAGGTTGTCAGATCCTCTGGAACTAGAGTTACAGACAGTTGTTAGCTGCCATGTGGGTGCTGGGAACAAAACCTGGGTCGTCTGCAAGAACTGCCAACTATCTCTTCAGCCCCCAGGAAATGTGTGTGTGTGTGTGTGTGTGTGTGCGCGCGCGTGCATATTTTTTTTTGGGGGGGTGGTCTTTTTGACACATGGTTTCCCTTTAGGTCCAGTTGTCCTGGAACTCACTATGTAGACCAAACCGGCCTGGATCTCACACAGATCCATCTGCGTCTGCCTCCTGAGTAGTGGGACTAAAGGCATGCACCACCACACCTGGCTAAAACTATTTTTTTAAGGAAATCTCTAGTGAGTCTCATCTTCTCTTTGTGACAAACCCTCTAGACAGATAGCTGTCGGCAAGGGTACCAGTGGCCTTGCCTTCTCTTTAACAAGCTAGGTTCCCTTGACTTTTACATATTGGGGCCATGGCTACTTATAATACTTTTCTTGTGTTAGATGTCTAATTCTGTTTCATGATTTTTATTTTATTTTATTTATTTATTTTTAATTTATTTATTATTTTATGTATGTGAGTGTACTGTTGTCTGCATGTAGATTGGTACACCCGTGTTGTGCAATGCTGCTTGGAGGTCAGAAGAGGGCATCGGATTCCCTTGGAACTGGAGTTAAAGATGGTTCTTAGCCACCATGTGGGTGCTGGGAATTGAACCCCGGTCTTCTGCAAGAGCAGTCGGTGCTCTTAACCGCTGAGCCATCTCTCCAGCCCCTGTTTCATGATTTTTAAAGTAATCAGAGTGTGAACTATTTCAACAAATTTAAAAGTTGAGAATTAAATATACTATTTAATTAGCCATATGTTGTAGGATACCAGCATTGGGTCCCACATACTTGGCCTATGTGATGCAGGACAGCTTAGCACAGCAGTATAGAGTTGAAGAAGGAATAGAATGAGGCCTTTACAGTAACTCTTTTTGCCTGTTCTGTTTGCCTCCTCTGTCCAGGTATTAGAGGACTCCTGAGGTCAGTCAGCTCAAGTCAGCATAGTTACTACAGATTTTCTTTTTTTGTTGTTTGTTTGGTTTGTTTTGTTTATTGAGACAGGGTCTCCTGGTAACCCCAGCTAGCCTGTAATTCACTATGGAGACCAGAGTGGCCTGGATCTCACACAGATCCACCAACCTCTGCCTCCTGAGTACTGGGACTAAAGGCCTGTTCCACACTGCACCTGGCTAGTTAAGGACTTTTCTGTGGGTAAAGTGCTGACCATGCTGCAAGATAAGAAACAAGACCCCCCTTGGGACTGCTGTTCCTGTTTTGGTGTCACCTGTGAACCTAGGTCCTTGACTTTGGACAGATCATTTGTGTAGGTCTCAATTCTTCATCAGTAAAATCCGTCCTATCCATCTCAGAAAGTTGATTTGAAATTTAAATAAATTTAATTTAATTTTTAAAAATTAAAATAGTTGGCCTACAGGCATCTGGTTGTCTTGAAAGTCTTATGTGAGATCAGGTTCCTTTAATCAGTAACTAAAAAGTACAACAATGCCCAAGCATTCTTAAACAGGAATATAGACCAATGTCCAATTCCTTGAATCAGCTCATTAATCTACTTTAGAATCAGGATATCTTTTAGGCATCAGAGCTCTTATACCGGCCCCGCCCCCCCTGCCCCCCATCCACCCAGTCACCCACACACCATGCTTCAATCTGGTCATGCAGAGCTACTAACTTTCAGCCTCCTGCCTTCATTGAACTCCCTGTGGCCCTTTGACCTTTGCAACACTTTCTAAAGGCAGTGTGGTAACCTTATCCAAAGGGCAGTCTGTTACATGCTTTTCTATGTAAAATGGACTTTGAGTAGTTTGTTGGGTTCAGCAGATATTCAGGAAATTGCTGTTTCTAATTCAGGATAGGTTGTGGGATAATAATGTCAACAAGCAGTGATTACTGTTGATTGAAAAGACTTCACTGTGTGCTAGTCTTCTGAGCCCTGAACATGCATTTATCTAGCATAAGATCCTCTTACACTCTGAGAAACACTATTAGTATTTCCACAAATGAGGAAGCTACTTCTGTTACACAGTAAGTCTGCCAAGCTAGGACTGCAACTGTACTGTGTTACCCACAAAGGCACCCAGGTCACCAGTGGCTACTCTCACCTGTTATCTGCATGGGCCTTGATACCCCTCTTCTCCAGAGGCTAACTGGGAACCAGCTTCATTGGAACAGGTAGCATATGTTTTAAGGGAGTGCTCTGTCCAGATCCTGTTAATAACTAAAAGAGAGGTGTTTAAGACTGAATTGGTGCCTGTACTAAAATACCAACCTGGGGGACATCTAGATAGCTCAGCAAGTAAAGTTGTTTGCTGCCAAGCCTGTTGATATGAATTTGAGCCCCAGAATTTACATGGTGGAAGTAGAGAACCACCCCCTACAAGTTGTCTTCTGACTTCCACATTCAAGGGATGGCATATGTGGCATGGCACATGAGCACACACACACACAGATTAAATAAATAGATAAATAAATAAGTGTTAGAAAAAAAGAAAGCTGGCATGTACCAAGCTTCTACCATCTCCCTAATTCAAGGTTTCTTAACTGAGGGCTTCAGATAGCTTCAGGGCTCAAGCGCCCTATGAACCCATTTGCAAGATGTTTCATTGTGAGGCTCTTCTGTGTAATACAGATGAGGAGCCATATGCTCAGGAGACTGAGAGCAGCACTAATCCTGACAGCCTCTGTGCTGACTACAGTGCAGCATAAACTTGTGTTACCTGAACTATAAACCCAGACGTATTCCAGGAGCTTGGTTTCTTTTCCCTGAAATAGTTTTAAACAGATCAGTGTTTGAATTTTGATTTTAATGTTATTTGAGGGCAAAAGTACCTGTTTTCATGAAGCTGATCAGAAAGCCTTCTGACAGTCAGCTAACAGTAGGTGTGGCTCCGAAACTGAATCTGTAACTTGTCCTGCCTCCTGAGTTTAAGTAAGATGTTATTTGCATAAGAAAAAATGAATCTTAGATGTTTAAGAGTGGAGACCGTGGCCGGGCGTGGTGGCGCACACCTTTAATCCTAGCACTTGGGAGGCAGAGGCAGGTGGATCTTTGTGAGTTCAAGGCCAGCCTGGTCTACAAAGCGAGTTCCAGGACAGCTGGAGCTACAGGGAGACCCTGTCTCAAAAAGACCAAAAAAAGACTGGAGACTGTGTCTCTGTCAAGTATTTTCATGCTTACTGTGTAACAGAAATTTCACAGTGAATAAAGCTCCTGGACTCACAGTTTACATGTTAGGATCTAGATACTCTTTGTATCACAAATGCCTCAGAAAGAACATGGTCTGTTGTAGTAACTGTTATTGAGTAATTCATGTCCTTGCTGCAGTGCCTTCAGGTTCAGTTTATTCGGCATCTGATTATCGAGTCGCAAGAATATTCCAAAGCATTGAGTTCGGCACTGGAGGGATAGTGTGGTAAGCAAAACAGATGTGAAACACAAAACTAATGAGGAAGCTGCTCCTAAGTAACTGCGGACTTGGGTAGGTGCCAGCCATGGAGGAACTGACTTGATGCTTTAACGATGGATATGGATATATAGAAAACAAAAGACCTGGCCTGACAAGCTTGACATGGCACTGCCACTGTTGCTGCTACTATTGGCACCTCCTGTTCCCTATCCAGCCAGCAGGTAGTTCCCTTTTTCCTGGGTTCTGGGTTTTAGGGGCAGCCTGAACTAGGTGGCTTTACAATACAGACACACCCATGCTCCAGAAGTTAACAGGAGGAGGAGCAAGGGAAAATTATGTGTCATGTTCGCTGTGGGAGTGGGGGTAAGGCAGGAGTTTGAGGGAAAAAGAGATAACTCAGATGAAATTTGAGAAGAGACTGGGCTGCCATAGAGAAGTCCATACAGCACGCTCCAGGGAAGATGAGACAGGGTTTGCATCTAGTTGTGAGAGGTGTCATCCTAGGAACCAACTGAGATCAACGTGAGACCATTATCTAGAGAATAACAAGAGCTTCTTAGCTCAGAATAATTATAATTTTTTTATTTATTATATTTTAAGGGTTTTTTTGGGGGGGGTTGTTGTTGTTTATTTTAAGGGTTTTCTTGCATGAGTTTTGGAAGATTGTGGTTTTTTTTTAATTATGATAATTTTAATGAGTTTTTAATTATAAAAATAAAAATAATTCTGTTTAGCACAGAAAGATTAGAAAGCAAAAAAGGAAAAGAAAGTCCATGTGTCACAAGTAGACCAAATAAGGTGCATTCAGAGCATTCCCCAAAGGGAGAAGAGAGTCACCATTGTTCCGGGGGAACAAGACAGTGTTAATCAGTGATAATAAATATCAGAATTTTTTTTTTTGCTAGCCTTTTAAAGTGTACGGTTATGAGGAAAGTGTTGATTCTTCCTTCCTTTGCATGAGAGTGAAGTTGAGACATCCCGAAGATTGTGACTTGTGACGATATTTATAGGATTTTTTTTTTTTTTTTTTTTTT
>VZQC01014654.1:1999039-2049927 GCA_009823505.1 Rhizomys pruinosus
TTATTTATTTATTTATATGAATGTACTGTCTGCATGTAGGTTTGTGCACCCATGTCGTGCAATGCCGCGGAGGTCAGAAGAGGGTGTCGGATTCCCCTGGAAGTGGAGTTCTCCTGGAATTGGAGTTACAGATGGTTCTCAGCTGCCATGTGGGTGCTGGGGATTGAACCCGGGTCCTCTGCAAGAGGAGTCGGTACTCTTAACCGCTAGGCCATCTCTCCAGCCCCGTAATCATTCTCTTAATTGTATATATCTGCTTCATCACTACTCTGTTGCTCATAATTTTTTTCCAATTTTTTATTTTTATTTTTTTAACAATAAGTAATAAGTTATGAGTACAAGCATCCTTCATGTAAAACCAATTTGCAAGCAGCTATGCTCAAACCCACACAGCCCATGTCTCCCACCATCCAGCTGGTGGGGCTTATATGTACAATCATGTTGATCAAATAAGTGTCCAGACTATGTTGCTGGACATTCACCCCAATCACAGCCCTTACATTCTACCACATCCCCTCTTCCGCAGATTGTTCCCTAGGCTTAGAAAAGGGGTACTGGTGGACGAGAAGCAAAACAGTGTACTTTCTCTGGAGATGTCATTTTGGATTCTGATCAGTTCTGGCTGTTTCCTTTCATGGGTTGACAGTTTGTCCAGGTATAACCTTTCAATCCTACTAATGAAACACAAGCAATTAGATATATAGGTATTTAAATAGTACTAATTATTATGGTAGGTTACTTTGGTATAGACACAGATGTTTGGATGGTATGCTAATCCATGAATTATATTTTTTCTGTAAAAGATGACAGGGTCTTACTGTGGCTTATAACTTCTAACCATTAGAGGATGTAAGCTTGTGGCATCCACTGTAAATTATTCCTCCAAAGAGAGAGCTAATAGCCAATTAGATTTGGGATATTCAGACATATGGTTGCCACTGCTGCACAGTATTTCCAGGCAGGTGAGGTGTAGCTGGTGCTGACAGAGGAGTCTTGCTTGACTCAAGGAGACCAACATTTGCTTTATTGGTTCAGTGGCCTTTGGTAACACTCTCTGGTATCCCAGAGACCAACTGTACACTTGCAAGTGCAGTCTCAATACAACCTTCCCATGCTTACATCAGGTCTTTGACAGCAGGGCCTTACCGCCTCTCTTCTTGCAGGTATCCCAGTTTACAGGCAAGAAGCCTTTATCTCTTTTTTGGGGGCAGGGGGCTTGGATCCCCTGGCCAACAACATCTCCTTGGCAGAATAATCCATTGCTGATATCAGAGCTCTCCTGTATTAGTATATTTTGCTCAAATGCACAGCTTGAAAAGACTTTAGTATTATATTTAGCTCTGAATAGAGAATAATCCTTTTCACATTTCCTATGTCTATTAGTCAATTAAAGAAAGCAGTTATTCCAGTTTTGTAGGAGATTACCTCTATAACAGTCAGCTCTAAGTTACCATTAGAGAATGACTTCATTACCATCATGTATTTCTTTGTTCTATGAAAAGGAGGTAAGAAGGTCTCTCATATTAAAACTTTGTAGCCCCAGAAGGTAAGGTTCATTAGGACTCATTATAAACAGTTGTTACAAATAGGGTCCACAGAGATGTTTGATGTCTGTAGCAGTCTGAGGCTTTTCTTCCTTTTAATGCTTAGATGGGCCAACTTCTCTGCTGGTATTTCTTGGTACATACTACACAATGCAAAGCTGTATCTTTTCTTTCTCGGCCATTAAGTTGGTGACGTTTTGACCTGTGGGAATATACAAATCTTTTCCCATAGTTAGTTTTAAGATTTAAATTGAAAATTTGACCAAAAGGTTTAATATATAACTGTATCCCCCTGCCTTTTTTTTAATTTTAGGTTGTTTTTTTTTTTGACCCATGAGTCTCAAAAAGGCAGTTGTAGTACACATACCTATAGGCAGGAATCAAGGTGTAAATTTCATTAAATTTACCCAAGCTGTTTTGGGTGACTGTATGTTGTTAATTTGGGAAGTGAGCTTAATTCCTTAAGTTAAATTATCCTACAGGTAGAGATGGCCTAGCGGTTAAGAGCGCCGACCGCTCTTACAGAGGACCCGGGTTCGATCCCCAGCACCCACATGGCGGCTGAGAACTGTCTGAAGCTCCAATTCCAGGAGAACTCCAGTTCCAGGGGAATCCGAGACCCTCTTCTGAACTCCGCGGCGTTGCACGACACGGGTGCACAGACTTGCATGCAGACAGTACATTCATACACATACAGAAATAAATAAAATTAATAAAAAAAAAAAATTATCCTACAGGTAAAAGAGAATGTTACAAGATGATACTGTATAACACAGAAATTACAGAGAATGTTTGTATATGTTAATCCCAAAGTTATTGTTATACAGATTTTAAGTAGAACAAATGTGGACAATTTATATTTCTACTTAACTTAGATGTATTACTGTTTTTATTAAAACCTTTAAACCAGTGTTGTTTAATACAGATATTTTTACTTTTACCGAGTCCTAAAATACCATGTAGTTTGTAGATAAGAGTTTGGGCTAAATTGGATACTTGATAAACTCACATCAATTAAATATATACTAATCGAATATAGACCCATGTCCCTCTCCCACCCCTCCCACCCCTCCAGTTTCACCACTTCCGTCAGTTTTCTGATGCAGTCTTTCTGTTGTTGCTCTTTCCAATATGCATCCCTCCCCACAAGAAGTATTTACAACTGGGTTATTGATGCTGGCATCCACAGATGAGGGATACCATTCATTTGTTTTTCTGGGACTGTGTTACTTCACATAATATCTTCTAGTTCCGTCCATTTACCTGCAAATTTCATGATGCTATCTTTCTTTACTGCTGCATAGAACTCCTTTGTGTACATGTACCACATTTTCTCTATCCACTCGTCAGTTGAGGGACATTTGGGGTTGGTTCCAGCTTTTTGCTGTTGTGAACAGAGCTGCAATAAATATAGCTGTCCATGTATTTCTGCAGTAAGATGAGTCTTGTGGGTATATACCCAGGAGTGCTATGGCTGGGTCAAATGGTAAGCTCATTTTGAGTTTTCCAAGGGTTTTCCATACTACTTTCCATAGGGGCTGTACAAGTTTACATTCCCACCAGCAATGGATGAGTGTTCCCCTTTCCCCACAACCTCTCCAGCACTTGGCATCATTTGTTTTCTTGATCCTATCCAGTCTTATCGGAGTGAGATGATATCTTAAAGGGGTTTTAATTTGCATTTCCCTAAGTATTAGTGATGTTGAACATTTTTTGAGATGTTTCTCAGCCATCTCTAATTCCTCCTCTGCGAAGTCTCTATTCAGTTCTTTGCTCCATCTTTTGAGTGATTCATTTGTTTTCTTTCTTCTTTGTTTTTTGAGTAGTTTGTATACTCTGGAATTCAATGCTTTGTCAGATGTATCTGCAGTGAAGGTTTCCTCCCACTTTGTGGGTTTTCTCTTCACTTCCTTTATTGTTTCTTTTGTACAGAAGTTTTTGAGTTTGATGAGGTCCCATTTGTCAATCTTTTGTCGATCTTATTTCTTGTGCAGCTGCTGTCTGATTTAGCAAGTCTTTTCCTACGTCTATGTCTTGTAGTCTGCTGCCAAGTTTTTCTTCTGTTGCCTCTAGAGTTTTGGGTTTCACGTTGAGGTCTTTGATCCATCTGGAACTGACTTTTGTGCAGGGCAAGAGGTAGGGATTTAATTTCATTCTTCTACAGGTGGTGATCCAGTTTTGCCAACACCACTTGCTGAAGATGCTGTCTTTCCTCCATTGTGTCTTCTTGGTCCCTTTGTCAAATATGAGATGGCTGAAATTGTATGTGCTCAGTTTTTTCTAGATTTATTTTGTATCCTGCCATGTTACTGAAGTTCTTAATCATTTCTAGGAGTTTTCTGGTGGAGTTCTTAGCATCCCTTAAATAAATGATCATATCATCAGCAAAAAGGGATAGCTTGACTTCCTCTTTTCCAATTAGAACTCCTTTAATTTCCTTTTCTTGCCTTATTGCCCTAGCAAGTGTTTCAAGCACTATATTGAAGAAGAGTGGTGACAGGGGGCAGCCTTGTCGAGTTCCTACCTTTAAGGGGAATGCTTCTGTCATTTCTCCACTTAGGATGATATTGGCTTTGGGTTTCCCGTATATGGCTTTGATTACATGGAGGAATGATCCCTCCAGTCCAATTCCCTCTAGGACTTTAAGCATGAAGGGATGCTGGATTTTCGGCGCCAATTGAGATGATTGTATGGTTTTTGTCTTTTAGTTCATTTATATGTTTGTTGATATTTATTGATTTTCATATATTGAACCATCCCTGCATTTCTGGAATGAATCCAACTTGGTCATGGCGGATGATGATCTTGATGTGGATCTGTATACGATTTGCAAGTATTTTATTTAGAATTTTTGCATCTGTGTTCATTAAGGAGATGGGTCTATAGTTCCCCTTTTTGGTTGTATCTTTGCCTGGTTTTGGTAATAGCGTGATGCTGGCTTCATAGAAGGATTCTGGGAGAACTCCCTCCGTTTGTATCCTTCTAAACAACTTAATTAGTAATGGTTGTTAAGTCTTTTTTAAATATTTTATAGAATTCTGCTGTGACACCATCTGGGCCTGGGCTTTTCTTGGTTGGGAGGCTTCTTATTACATCTTCAATTTCTTCATATATTATTGGTCTATTTAAGCTGTTGATCTCTTCTTGGTTGAGCTTTGGTGATTCCCAGGATTTCAGATATTCATCCATTTCTTCTAGGTTTTCAAACTTGGTAGAGTATAGGTTTTTGAAGTATTCCCATATGATTGTCTGGATCTTTTCATTGTCTGTTGTGATATTTCCCCTTTCATCACAGAGTCTATTGATTTGGAGGTGTTCTTTCTTTTGGTTAACTGGGCTAGAGGTCTGTCTATCTTGTTTATTCTCTCAAAGAACCAACTTTTGGATTCATTGAGTTTTTTTTTTCTTATATAGTTTTGTTTCTATTTCATTGATCTCTGCTCTGATTTTTGTTATTTCTTCTTGTCTGCTGCGTTTAGGGTTCATTTGTTGTTGCCTCTCAAGTATTCTTAGCTGCAGATCGTTCATTTGTGCTCTTTTCTGGTTTTTTGATGTAGGCACTTAGGGCTATAAACTTCCCTCTTAGAACTGCTTTTAAAGTGTCCCATAGGTTTTGTTGTGTTGTATTGTCATTGTCATTCAGTTCCAGGAATGTTTTTATTTCATTTCTTCCTTCCTTGACCCATTCATTATTCAGGAGAGTGTTGTTTAGTCTCCATGTGTTCTTGTAGGTTGTAGGGCTTATCCTGGTGTTGATATTGAGTTTTGTTGCACTGTGGTCTGATAGAATGCATGAGATTATTTCAATCTTTTTGTATTTAAGTTTTTTCCTGTGTCCCAGTATATGGTCTATTTTGGAGAATGTTCCATGGGGTGCTGAGTAGAAAGTGTATTCTCTGGTGGTTGGGTAGCATATTTGATAGATGTCTTTGAGGTCCATTTGGTGTATTGTATCATTCAGTTCAGATGTCTGTCTGTTTATCCTTTGCCACGTTGATCTGTCTAAAGGACTTAGTGGGTTATTGAAGTCCCCTACTATTAGTGTTCTGGGGTTAATCTGTGCCTTGAGATCCTGAAGAGTTGTCTTTATAAAGTTTGTACCAGACTTTGGTGCATATATATTCATGATTGTGAGATCTTCATTGCCAATTGTTCTTTTAATAAAGATGTAATGGCCCTCTTTGTCTCTTTTGATTTCTTTTGCTTTGAAGTCTATTTTGTCTGATATTAAAATTGTTGCTCATAATTTTTATGTAAATTTTGAAATATAGAAAATGGACTTGCAGTTTATAAGGAATCAAGTAAAAGAGAGTTGCATTCCAGCACTCAGGAGGCAGAGGCAGGCAGATCTCTGGGAGTTCAAGGCCAGGCTGCTCTAGAAAGTGAGTTCCAGTACAGCTGGGGCTACAGGGAGACCCTGTCTCAAAAGACCAAAAAAACAAAAAAAGAGTTGCATCAAGAAGGTTTGCTCTCTCTCATGGTTAAGAGAAGGCCCAGTCCTTATAAAGGGAATACCCCTATAAGCAGAAGGAGAGCCATGAGAATAAAGGAAAAAAAGATTTCTCAGGCTGGGGTGGTCGTGTACACCTTTAATCCCAGCAGTCACTTGGGAGGCAGAGACAGGCAGGTCTTTGTGAGATCAAAGCCATTCTGGTCTACATAGTTAGTCCAGGCCAGCTGGGGCTACAGGGAGACCCTGTCTCAATAAATAAACAAACATTCCCAGGAGACAGTAGAGTGGTTGGTCATGGTTGAATATGAAAATCCAGGGGAAAGGTTGGACTCACTGAGAGGGAACAGAAACTAATCACAGATGGCTTTGGGAGCACCCATCCTCTAGTTAGATTGATGAGGAAGGGGCTGTGAGTAGTAGCAGTGGAAGGAAATAGGGCTGGTATTGGCTATAAGAAGAGGCTCAAGAGAAGATGATAATTTGGTGGGCAACAGTGGAATAGTAAGATCTGTGTTGCTAAGGGCAGTGAGAATTGTGCCTGTTTGAAGGCAGCTCAGGAGCTAGTAGAGAGGAAAGGAGAAACAGTAGGGTAGGGTCAGCTGTGGCTTCAACATTTTTATGTGTATGACTGTTTTCCCTGCGTGTATATAATTGCACCTGTGTATGCAATGCCCTTGGAGATCAGAAGAGAATGTTGGAGCCCCTGAAACTGGAGTTACAGAGTACTCGGTGCTGGGACCAGAAACCTGGTCCTCTATACAAGCAGCCAGTGCTCTTAACTGCTGGGCCATCTCTCCAGCTCCCCCGCCCCCCAGCTTGGATTTTAGGTGGAAATCCAGTCCTAGATTTCACAGTCCCTTTTTGATAACCTTTGTTGTAGTACATAACCTCTTAATCCCCCAAATGAGGATGATAGAAGTGTTCCCATGGAGAGTTTGTGGGGTTGCAGGTGTAAGGCGTTTAGCAGCACTGCTTGTGTGTGCTACTGAGAATGGTGGCTCAGTATTACTAGAGACAAATAGACCCAGCACCTGTGTGGTGGAGCCCTCAGCAAGGTGTTCAGTAGAACAGCCAGTAAAAACCTGGAGAACCAAATGGCCCTGATGGGGTTATGGGCTTCTATCTGTCTATGAAGAGTTCCGTGTCAAATAGTAACACTACAGGAGTAACCAGGGCAGCAGCAATGAGCACCACCCTTGTCAGCTTCTTAATTTGTACTGTGGCTTACTCTACAGATTAGTCAGAAGAAGTTGAAGAAGTATGAGAAAGAGTATCACACCATGAGAGAACAGCAGGCCCAGCAGGAAGACCCCCTTGAGCGCTTTGAGGTTTGTATTTTAATGGCCCAGGTGATGAGCTTTCAGTTTTTATTTCATATAGGTGTGCCCACACCAAGCTTTGTTGAGTCATTACGCCTAATTTAATCCCAGCACTTGGGAGGCAGAGGCAGACGGATTTCTGTGAGTTCAAGGCCAGCTTGGTCTACAAAAGTGAGTTCCAGGACAGCTGGGACTACAGGAAGACCCTGTCTCAAAAAGACTCCCTCCCTCCCCCCCAAAAATTCAGTGCCACTGTTTTTTTTAGAAGAGTTTCAGTTTGAATTTGCAAATGAGAAAGTAGGTCTGTTTTGTTCCAAAGCAGCTGCCAAGTTTGTTACAGTATAGTACTCTTTCATCACAAGTAAATAAGAGGTAGCTCTTCAACAGGGTCACTTGACTCAATTATGTATTTCTTTGTGAAGCTGGAAAATAGAAAATTGTTCATTTGACAACATATTAGGACCAGGCACATCTCTTATTTCCATAGGACTTGAAATTTTGTTTTAAGGATTAACCCTGAGAAATTATTTCCATTTGTCTATAACTGGGGTTTTTTTTTTACTGTTCTTCAGAGGGAGAATAGACGTCTGCAGGAAGCTAACATGAGATTGGAACAGGAAAACGATGATCTAGCTCATGAGCTAGTAACCAGCAAGATTGCACTACGGAAGGACCTAGATAACGTAAGTGTGACAAATCTAAAGAGAAAGTTCATGAGACACCTGATTTCTCTTTCAGTAAGTGAAACACTGCAAGCTTAGTGCTTTCTGCTGTAGTTTCCTGGCCTGCCGTGCCAGGAGATAGCCAGCCTTGCCTCCTCCCCTCCAGGGGCCTCAGCTGGACCGGTGCACAGGCTTCCTCATTGCACACACGTCCTAGCTGAATGCTATCAGAGTTGTCAGTGTTTAATTCTTAGTTTTCTATGTTCCCCACTAAGACAAGAGGAGACTTTGTTACCCTACTGTTTTGAACCTATTGACCAAGTATCACTTGTTGGCATTCAGTTCAGTGCCTGACAACATGTGCTTTTATCTGTCAGTAGTGTTCTTTGGCAGATGTTCCATTTTTCTTTGGTTCTTCTCAATCTTCTAAATTTAAAAATGATAGCTTTCTTCACAGTGTGATTTTTTTTTTTTTTTAATGTTTTCTGTACTGCATGGTTGCTTTAGAAGGAGTTGTCTAATGTGGCATAAGACTGGCAAACTTTTATGTGGTAAGACAGTAAATATGTAAGGTTTTGTGGCCTCTGTCCTCTGCTATCACTACTTCCTTATGCATTGGTACAGAAGGAATTTACAGATAAATGAATGAGCATGACTCTTCCTGTATTATCAAAAATAGGTGATGGGAAGAAGAAAAAAAAAATAGGTGATAGGTTGGCCCTTAGACTGCAGTTTGCAAGTCTCTGAATGTCCCTCCCAAGCCGAGAGGTGATGTTTTTACTTGTTGGTTTGCTAGGGCTGTAGCAATACACTTGGGCTACTGAGGGCTTATAACGTTCCTCATATTCGCATTATCTATCTATCTATCTATCTATCTATCTATCTATCTATCTATCTCTATGTTTAATATTTATTATACGTGTATATAATATCCCTAGAGAGTATGAACTTCAGGAAATCCTCTACCAAAAGTATAAGAATGGTGTACATGCCAGGCGTGGTGGCGCACACCTTTAATCCTAGCACTTGGGAGGCAGAGGCAGGCAGATCTCTGTGAGTTCAAGGCCAGCCAGGTCTACAGAGTAAGCTCCAGGCCAGCTGGGACTAAAGGGAGACCCTGTCTCAAAAAGACAAAAAAAAGATGGTGTACATATGGTTTATTTCTTTGAAAACATGCTTTTATTAGATTCTCAAAGAACAAGAGAAACATGGCAGTATCTTCTGGTTCTTATTTTATTTAGAAGTAAAACATGGAATGAAAATTTCAGACAAGCCCAAACCCTAACACCAGATCTAAATCTACTCATCACCTCCTTGGACTCTTTGGTAGGGAGCATGCTGGCTGTGTCACAGGCTAAAGGGAGGGTTAGTTATATCGAGGATTAAATGATTTGGTATGCTGTACAAACAGTACCTGAAAAGAACAAAAGATCACAAATGCCCTCTGCTTGTGTGATTGTCAGATATTAACTGAGCTGAGAAGTCTCCTTTCTCCAGCTGTAGTGAAGCGAGTGTTTCATGGTTGTTAGCTCTCTCTCCATGGTCAAAACCAGGGATCTGGCCGCCTTTCCACTGTCCTCCACTTTTCAGGGTTGAGTCTTCCCCTTTCCTCCTCCCCCACTTTCCCTTCCTCCTCCATCTCCTCTGTCATTCATCACTTCAGTTCCAGAAGATCCAACGCCCTCTCTGACCTCACACATATAGATGCACTTACACACATGCAGGCAATACACTCATACACATAATATAAAATTTGTATTTTTATTTTATTTTATTTATTTTTTTTTTTTTTTGGTCTTTTGTAGCCCCGGCTGTCCTGGAACTCACTCTGTAGACCAGGCTGGCCTTGAACTATAAGGATCCACCTGCTTCTGCTTCCCAAGTGCTAGGATTAGAGGCATGTGCCACCACAACCAGCTAAAATTATATTTTTTTAATCTATAATTATAGTCTAGTAGCTTTTTGTGGGTATTACTTTGGATTTTCTGCATATACTAGCCATCTACTCTGATTGAAAGTTGTTTTACTTCCTTTTAAGCCTTTCTCCACTTGTCTGTCATGCTGGCTAAGGTCTTGAGAGCAGTGCTGGGTGTAGAGAGCAGGTAGCAGGACCTGGTTCAAGCCATTGGTTCTTGGGGGCTACCCAGAGCAGGCTAAGGACCCTTCCTCTTTTCTTTGCTCAGAGTTTTGATCAGGAGTGGTCGTTGGATTTTGTCTGATGCTTTTATTATAGTATAATCACTGGGTATATTTTCATAGTTTTGTTAATATAATGAAGTAAATTAAAATATAAATTAGCTTTACATTCCTATGATAAATCCCAGTTGAGATTCCTGGTTTTTATTAAAGACTGTGTTTCTTGTTTGTTTTAGAATAGTGGGGGGTTGTACCTGCGACCTCACACATGCCAGGCAAGCGCTCTACTACTGAGCAGGATCCGAGCCTTTTTAAAACACTATCTATCTATCTATCTATCTATCTATCTATCTATCTATCTATCTATCTCTATCATCTAATCTTGTGTTTGCATTTCATACAATATATCTTAATCATATTTACACTTTCTCCTTTATCTGCATCTACCAAATAACCATACGCACACACACACACACACACACACACGCACACGCACGCACGCACGCACACATCAGATTTCATTCTATCATATATGTTAAGGCCTATTGAGTCATTTGTATCCCCAGGTGTCCCTCAGTGTGAGTTCATTCACTGCATCAGTCCCTTAAAGATGGTCAACTCTCAAGGCTGGAAAGATGGCTCAACAGTTAGGAACACTGGCTGTGCTTGTAGAAGTCCCAGGTTCAATTCCTAGCATTAACATGGCAACTAACAACTGTCCATAAACTCCATCCAGTTCCAGTGGATCCAGTGTCCTCTTCTGACCTCCCCGGGCATTGCACAACATGGGTGCAATAAAAATGTTTTAAAAAGCCGGGCATGGTAGCTCATGCCTTTAATCCTAGCACTTGGGAGGCAGAGACAGGCGGATCTTTGTGAGTTCAAGGCCAGCTTGGTCTACAAGGTGAGTTCCAGGACAGCTGGGGCTACAGGAAGACCCTGTCTCTAAAAGACCAAAAAAAAAAAAAAATGTTTTAAAAAATTAGTCTTTAGGGCTGGAGAGATGGCCTTAGCGGTTAAGAGTGCCGACCACTCTTACAGAGGACCTGGGTTCGATCCCCAGCACCCACATGGCGGCCAAGAACCGTCTGAAACTCCAGTTCCAGGGGAATCCGACACCCTCTTCTGACCTCCGCAGAATTGCACGACACGGGTGCACAAACTTGCATTCGTACACATACAGAAATAAATAAAATTAATTAAAAAAAGTTAGTCTTTAAAAAAAAGATCAACTCTCCCTTACCCAACAATGATCAACTGCCAGCAGTCCCTCGGCTGTGGTCCGGGCTTCTTGCCCGTTTCCCCACTACTCCTGCTCTCACTACATTGTATCTTTCTACTTTTTTTTTTTTTTCTGAAAACAAGTTTTATTTAAATAAGGGTTTAAATACATTACATAACTTTAAAACTGGAAGGGGAAAAGAAACTTTGTTACTTCACATGGCAGTGGGCAGCTGCTGCTCTACAGCTGGCTAGCTACATGACTGTGGCATTGGCTTGGTATTTGTTCCCTTGTCAGAAATTTAACTGATAGTAGGATGGCCTCACATTCTGTTCGATGTCCCTTATTAGGCCCTGGGGGCAAGCCAGATGTCCTATCACCTCACTGGAGGGAAGTGGCCCTTTGGGAATCCTCCTGGCTGTGTCAGTTTAGAGACCAGGGGCTTTTCACTGCCAGAAACTCCCTCTGGTGCATACCTACTGTTCTGCCTCACCCCACACTCTCCTGATTCATGTGAGCTGTTCAAGGGAGGACATTCTCCTAGGGCAGGGGACTCTGCAGAGGGAGATCCAAGGAGCTTCTGGCCAGACATGGCCTTCTGTGGTCTTGGGGCTCTGGACTTGGCTGAAACAGCATTATTGCTTTGTTTCAGGCAGTGCTGCTTGACCTCTGCTTAAATGAGGGACTTCAAGACCAGACAGCATGGCTCTTTCCAGTTTATTGCATGAAGGAGTTATACTAGTCCAAGTTAAAAGCTGTGGGGTTTTTAAACTTGTGACAAGGGACAGAGGAGAAATTCTACTCATTGCAAGGAAATCCTCACTTAAGCTTCAGCGAGCGACAAGCACTTCAAACCCATGAACCTTCAGCTGACTGTCCTTGGCCAGTCCAATCTCTATCAGGAACTGGCATATGTTCTTGCCCTGGTCACCCTGTAGCTGAATTACTTCTCCATATTCTGGTGCTCAGTTCCAGGACCATTGCAGGCAAGTTTCTTAAATGCTTTCACTAGTTTCTTTTTATCATAATCATCAGCAATCCTTGGACATAAGGGTCTTCCTGCTGTTTCTCTGTTGAATTTTTATATGGATATAATCCTCGGTGCCAATAGGAAGCAGGTCATCGTGCTTACTTGCATCAGCAAAGGAATCGACAGCGGACATACAATTCCTTTTCCTCGGTGGAAACAGCCTGCAGAAGGTGGCAATGGGAAGCGATGGGACTCAAGGGGGGAGGCACCTGAGTCCTCTGTGGAGGAAGGCTCAGTGACTTAATTTCTATTTAGAAGGTCTGCCTACTAAACTGTCCAGGCATTCCTTGAATTTATGATACCCTGTAAAGTAAGTCATATAGGTGTAGAATTTTCTTTGCAGAAAATTGTGAATCCTTTTCAATAATGAAGTATATAAATTCTCTCAATTTTCATGTGACATCCAAACTTTTTTTTTAATGTGTATGAATGTACTGTCTGCATGTAGATTTGTGCACCCATGTTGTGCAATGCTGCGGAGGTCAGAAGAGGGCGTCGGATTCCCCTAGAACTGGAGTTAAAGACAGCTCTCAGCCGCCATGTGGGTGTTGGGGATCGAACCCGGGTCCTCTGCAAGAACAGTCGGTGCTCTTAACCGCTAGGCCATCTCTCCAGCCCCGACGTCCAAACTTTTTTTAACTTTATTTTTATTTTATGTGTATGAGTATTTTGCCTGCATGTATATCAGTGCACCATGTACATGCTCAAAGAGTCCAGAAAATCCCCTGGAATCGGAGTTAAAAGTTGTTAGTCACCATGTGGGTTCGGGGAATCCAACCCAGGTCCTCTGCAAGAACAGCCAATGCTCTTAACTGCTGAGCTATCTCCCCAGCTCCTATGTGCCCATTTTATAATGTCTTGTCTTGTTTTTGAGACAGTTTCAATATATGGCCCTGGCTGACTTAGAACTTGATAGATAGCTGAGACTTGTTTGGAATTTGGGGCAATCCTCCTGCATCTACCTCCCAAATGGGAGGATTTCAAGTCTGCATCTCCTAGCCCTTTGTTTTGGTTTGTTTTGGTTTTTTGGTAACATATAATTCTATCTTGTAAGCAATTTATCCATTCCATCTTGTGATCAAGTGATACGTTGTTGGTACTTTTAATGTTTACGGGGTCTGTACCAATATCCTTTTTGTTCCTGACACTTGGTAATTTATGTCTTTTCCTTTAATCACTTAAGTGGGCATTTATGTTAGGTTGATTTTTTTTTTTTCCCCCCCAAAAGCCAGCTTTTGATTTTATTGATTTTTGTGTTTGTTGATGGCATTGATTTTTGCTTTGAGTTATATTTTAAGGTGTTTAATTTGTACATTTTCCACCTTCTGAAAGGTTAAAAATTATTTTTTAAAATTAGCATTTAAGGCAATATACTGTTCTCATAATGAAGTCTGTATCAGTTATTTGTCTAATTTTCCTTCCAACTTTATGGAGCTTTATTTCACATGAGTATCTAAATATATTTCAAATTGTGTTTCCTTCTTCATGAAATGACTCTTGTGAAAAGTCTTTCATCCCTAATGATATTCATCTTTCTGAAATCTATGATACATATAACCCCCCACCCCCCCAGCCCCCGCCACACACACACCCCACCCCCCGCCTCTGCCTCCCAAGTGCTAAGATTAAAGGCGTGTGCCACCACGCCCGGCTGGATGGTTTTTATATCTTCTATCACTATATCCTCTGAGTTCATCCTCTCCAGAGCTCTCCTTCACAGCTTCCAGCCCTCAGCCCCCAGGACCTGTAAGCTTTTCAGGCCTTCATGCTCTGCTTGAAATTCCTGTGGAATGCACGTGTTTGGTCTTTCTCCCCTCCTCCCTCCCTCCCCCCTCCCCTCCTCCCTCCCTCCCCCCTCCCCTCCTCCCTCCCTCCCCCCTCCCCCCCCCTCCCCTCACTCCCTCCCCCCCCCTCCCTCCTCCTCTGCCCCTCCCTTTCTCCGTTCCTCCCCCTTTTTCCTGAGACTACAGTTCTGGCAATTTAAAAGCTCAGTTCTGAATGTCCTGAAAACATGTTGTTCCTCCCTCAAAGTGTTGCTGTCCATTTTCTTTCTTTTTTATAAAGTAGGAAAGATGAATCTGGGTTCCTGTCAATCCTTCAATGACTGGAAATGGCAATCCAGATGTTCTCCCCTCATTTGCTCATCAGAGGACCCCAGATGAGGCAGTCCAGCCTCAGGAGTGGCAGGACAGATGCTGTTCTCAGAGTATGACGAAGAGAATCCAGCTCTGCTTGCCTACCTGGCTCGTCAGAGCTTAGGAGCAAAACACCCCGCCTGCTTTACTCACTCTGTACAAGCCCATTGTGGGCTGAGGAAGCTCCAGAGGCGGAAGGTCCACCTCTTCCCTTGGTTGTTTTGTCAGTCTCCAGATTAAAGTCACCTCTTCCAAGAAGTTATGAATACAGGAGAGAATGTTAAGTGTGTAGCTTGTGCTACACACAGTGCACTAGAGGTGTCAACCCAATTCAGGATAAAATTGTGAACTCTGTAACAGGACTCCACTCTGCTGTTCCCTGTTAGGATTTCATTTTTCCATTTTGTGACTTGCTTCTTGGGTTTGAGCCTGTAGGAAGCAATTGGGAGCTTTCGCCAGGGGAAGAACAGCCCCTCACCCCCTACTATGCTGCCACCGCGCACCGGCCCCTGAGTCTGTGTGCCATCCTATCTCAGTTCCCATGTCACCCCCCAGCCTTTGTGTCTCCAAAACACAGGAATGGGGAGAGCTCAGGGGCAAAGACCAGTTCTAGTTTATTCTCTCGTTATATTCTCCAAAGCACGATAGTCACTGTTGTTACCCTTCGGAAGTACACAAAGGGGCATCATTTTTTTCCTTGATTCTACAGATCTACTTCAAGTAATGAAATTTTTATATGTTAGTGTTAGAACAGAGCCATTAAAAAATTAAACTTTAAAAAGTACCAGAAGAAAGGCAGCCGTTCTTTATTGGAAGCTTTAACAAGAGCAAATACAGAATTAGTTGAAGCAAAAGGAAATGCAAAGTATTGTATTAGAAGAGTAAGAACTGTGACTATTAAAAATGACAGCCTAGGCCACTGGGCTGATGCTTTATTATAAAAAAATCCCTCAGAATGAAGAAGATGTAACTTAAAAAAGAGTTTTGAGTGATCTATCCAAGTGGTGTCCAGTGAACAGTGGGATCTGAGCCAGTCAAAGCTTAGTTCATGACGCTGCCCTCCACTACCACCCGTGTGCGAGACAAGCCTACAGACTTCATGCGTTTTGTGTCGTTGGTGTAACCCTTGGGGCATCAGGATTCCCCCGTGTGGATCAGTTTTCCCCCATTATATTAGATCTTATGACAAGTAGCATCGGCCAGGGAATTTTTTAAGGCCTTATCTCATCTGAGCTTTTTTAAGCATCTCCTTTACGTTTCAGGCCCAGAGGAGAAAAAGCAGATGCACTGTAATAAGGGAGCTGCTCATGACCAAACAGAAGCTGATTGACGCAGAAGAAGAGAAGAGACGGTTAGAAGAGGAGTCTGCACAGGTGAGGGAACCCTGGCCCTCTCCCATACTCTTGAATCTTGCAAATGTGGGTGAGTTGGAAGTTCAGCTAGAAGCTCTCTCCAGCACTGGAGCACTGGGAGTTAATTGGCTCTTACTTTACAAAAGCCTTTATTTCCTCCATGAAGGTAACAGTTATTAAAAACTAAGACATGAGTTAGACAGTGAGTCAAAGCCTATCAACATCCTGTGTTGAAGCAGGAGGGATTCCTGTGTACACTGGAAGGTTAGCATGTGCAGCAGAGGATGCTTCACAGAATGCCCAGTCCGCTACTCTGTGTCCTCTGATGTCCTCCCTCAGAGCATACTGAACCATTGTTCCAGGCACCAGCAGAGTTGTGGGTCCCATGTGATCCAAAGCAAGGCTGCCCCCTCCCTCTGCATGCCTCCAGCATAGTCACAACTGCCCGTATCAGGCAGGACTGCCCAGGATGAGCCATGACAAAGCACTGTGCATAACCAGAGAGGTCCTGAAGACTACCGTCTTTTCCTGGGCTTCTCAATCTGTTTGGCTCAGGTCAGAGCATGGGTGCTCGCAGTGGCGGGAACTTGTGCAGAACTGGCATTTCTGCAAGTGTTGACTGTCTTCTACCTCTGTTGGCCTCGAGACTAAGATATCAGTGCTGCCAACAGTGGGTGGGAGAAGGTGGAGGGGAATGAAAGCCCACCTGAGTGAAGCATTTTTGGAAGGTTCAGAACTAAGCAGTTGATGCGGAGTCTCCATTGAAACTACCCTCAAAACAACATTCACAACCCCCCTCCGTCCCTTTTTTTTAATAAGTGTGGCAGTAAAAGGAAAATGTGGCCGCAGAGAACTGTGACAAGGCAGAACTGAGATTAAAAAAAACAGCTTCTATCATTGGTGACTACAAGCAGGTGAGTCCTCGCACTGAAGGCTGCACTGGGCATCAAGGTGAAAAAATGTGCCCTCAGGCCCCAGTGTGTGAAGCACTGGCCCCAAACCACCTCTTTTTTTTTTTTTTTTTTTTTTTTTTTTTTTTTTTCGTATGAAATGTACTGTTCTGCATGTAGGTTGGTGTGTCACACCCGTGTCAATGCGTCCGCGAGGTCAGAAGAGGGCAATCGGATTCCTCCCTGGAACTGGAGCCAGAACAGTTTCCTCTCTTTTCAATGCCACCATGTGGGTGCTGGGACAAACACTGGGTCCCCTCTGCAAAGAGCAGTCAGTGCTATAACCACTAGCCAGTCTCGCCCAGGCCCCAAACCACTCTAAAAAGGAAGCGAGGCCCCCCGGCAAGGGTGCACGCCTTTAATTCCCAGCACTCAGGAGGCGAGGCAGCCAGATCTCTGTGAGTTTCAAGACAAGCCCTGGTCCTACAAAGTGAATTCTAGAACAGCGGGGCTGACAGGAGAACCCTGTCTCAAAAAGAAACCAAAAAAAAAAAAAAAAAAGCGAAACCTCCCCATCTTGGCCCAGGTATAGTTGCAATATGTATAAACTACAGGAGAAAAGTCGGTGTTTCTGGTGCACTTCCATGCGTGGACAATGGACTAGGCCTATTAGGCTATGTGGATAGTGTATAACATACAGGAGGAAAGTCGGTGTTTCTGGTGCACTCATGCGTGGACATGGACTAGGCTATAGGCTATGGTGGAAACCAGCTGTCCTCTGAAGCCAGGGGAGTTTTTTTGCAAACACTGAGCCTTGCTCACTGTACCATGGGGGTCCACTCCTGGCCTGGCCGTTGCAGAGCACCTCCCATAAATTTGGCCCCTAAGGTTTTCCTATTTGTCTTTATCACAGAGCTTGATTGCTCTTCGTCTCGTCCCCTTCCCCCCCACACCCCCTACACTGCCAGTCAAGCCGGTGTTGTCATGCTGATGCCCTTTAACATATTCTGGCGCTGGAATACAATTTATACCTAAATCCAGATTAGCAGGTGATACCAACCAGTTGTGTGTTGTTTTTTTATTTAGATTTGTTCCTCAGTTGAGTGAAAGACTGGAGAAGCAGCAGACAGCTAATAAAGTGGAAATTGAGAAAATCCGGGTAAGACTTCTGTGATTGAAGAGCTCTCATACCATCTAACTCATGTTATGGCCTGTCCTTGGCATAGCAGGTTTGAAGTGGGGACGTTGATTTCCAAGTGAGCCAAGCTGAGGAGCATCTGACATGCGTGGGGACTGGCTAAGTGCTGACATGCCTGTTTACTCTGAAAGAAGATGAGAATGAGACCCAAGCATACCATTTTCTAAATCAGGGTCCTGGGTTTGGGAACATCCTGGGGAAGACCAGTACCAGGTGGTTAGCTGAGGTGGGGTACAAGTCAGGATTGTTTGGCCTCCATGTTTCTGCGAGAGAAACACTCCCTTACCATTCATCCATACATTCTGCGCCAATTGAAGGCCTTGAATTTTTTATTGGCTACTACTTAGGGCACGTTTGTAGCTTGGTAGTTTCTTTACAACAGAAGGTTAAACATGCTAAAGCTCATAACTAACTGCAAATACACCCCTCAAACCACTACCACGTTAGGACTGAGTGCATGTTCTGAATTTTAAACATAACTATTCAATTCTAAGATATGCTTTTTTTGGAACATTTACTTTTCCAAAATTGGGGCATGGATAACTTCTGTTATCTAATTGACAGAATAGTAAGTATAAATGTTATGTATATATTTTAAAACAAAAAAGTTGTTTTACTTTTACATTGTATTATTAGTTTTGCCTGTCATGTGTTGACGCACGTGTTGTGCTGGATGAGCAGACCCTGAGACTGAGTTTAAGTGTGAGCTTCGCTGTGGGTGCTGGGAACCAAATCTGGTGTCCCCATCGAAAAGAGCGCTTTTAATATAACTCCCTGAGCCCAACCTCTGCCGTCCACATACATTTTTTGGATGTTTTCCTTTAAACTCATAATTTTGTCCACTTTCCCAGTGTCCAATTTTTTCTTTCTTATTACAAAAATTCTGCCATGAGTGAAGGGGCACACACCTAAAGGCATGCATACCAGCACTTGGAGAGGCAGAAGGCAAAAGAGCAGGCAAATTCTTGTGGATTTCAAGGCCCAGCCTGTTCAATACATTGGGAGTTCCAGGGCAGCCTAGGACTACGGGTGGGCATCCTCTAGGGTGGGCCACATGTCCCTAGGGTGGGCACTCTCTGGCTTTCTTTATCCTTTATCTTCGTACAATGTTTCACTACTTCCAGCACCAGTAGATGACTGTGAGCGCTGCCGGGAATTTTTCAACAAAGAAGGGTGTGTGAAGGGCATCAGCTCAACCAAGGAGGTGTTAGCATGAGGACACAGATGAAGAGAGAGAGACCTCCAGAACCAGCTGAGAGAGATGGAGCTAGAGCCTGGCCACAAACCAAGCTGCCCCCAAGTTTGGTTGAAGCTGAGTGCAAGATCCAGGGTAAATGTCAGTGATACCCAAGCACACATACTCCCTAGGAGCAGAAGTTTACCTTTATTACTTTCTGTGTGGCCCCCCTCCCCTCCAATTTAGATTTTGACTGCAGCCCTCATGGGAGAAGCCCAGTACTTATCACTTAACAGTGAGCGTCTAATCAGTGTTTAGGCCTGACCTGACCTGACCTAAGGATATAGATTTTGCAGTATTCAGAGTTTTAGGTATGGTGACACAGCCCCTTTAAATAATAGCCCGCGGAAGCAGAGGCAGTGGAGAGATCTATGAGTTTTAGGCCACGCTTGGCCTAAAATGTCGTTCCTGGGCTACCTAAATGAGGGAGAACCCCAGTTCCAAAATAAAATTTAATAGTAATATGTAAGAATTACGCAACAGAGCCTGAATCTTCTTAGTGGGACACAGAACTCATGCTGTGATACAGCTCTACCATTAAATCTGGGCTAGTGACCTCTCCACACTTNTCTGCATGCAGGTCTGTGCACCCGTGTCGTGCAATGCCGGGGAGGTCAGAAGAGGGTCTCGGATTCCCCTGGAACTGGAGTTCTCCTGGAATTGGAGTTACAGACGGTTCTTAGCCGCCATGTGGGTGCTGGGGATTGAACCCGGGTCCTCTGCAAGAGCAGTCGGTGCTCTTAACCGCTAGGCTATCTCTCCAGCCCCCAGTTTTCTTTTTATAGTGAAAGATGAATCTGGTTCCTGTCAATCCTTCAATGACTGGAAATGGCAATCCAGATGTTCTCCCCTCATTTGCTCATCAGAGGACCCCAGATGAGGCAGTCCAGCCTCAGGAGTGGCAGGACAGATGCTGTTCTCAGAGTATGACAAGAGAATCCAGCTCTGCTTGCTACCTGGCTCGTCAGAGCTTAGGAGCAAACACCGCCTCGCTTTACTCCTGTACAAGCCATTGTGGGCTGAGGAAGCTCCAGAGGCGGAAGGTCCACCTCTTCCCTTGGTTGTTTTGTCAGTCTCCAGATTAAAGTCACCTCTTCCAAGAAGTTATGAATACAGGAGAGAATGTTAAGTGTGTAGCTTGTGCTACACACAGTGCACTAGAGGTGTCAACCCAATTCAGGATAAAATTGTGAACTCTGTAACAGGACTCCACTCTGCTGTTCCCTGTTAGGATTTCATTTCATTTGTGACTGCTTCTTGGGTTTGAGCTGTAGGAGCAATTGGTGAGCTTTCGCCAGGAAGACAGCCTCACCCCCTACTATGCTTGCCAGCGCACTGCCCCTGAGTCTGTGTGCCATCCATATCTCAGTTCCACATTTCACCTCCCAGCCTTGTGTCTCCAAAAACACAGGAATGGAGAGCTCAGGGGCAAAGACCATTTCTAGTTATTCTCTGTTTATTCTCCAACACGATAGTCACTGTTGTTACCCTTGGAAGGTACCACAGGGCATCATTTTCCTTGATTTACAGATCTACTTCAGTAGAAATTTTTATATGTTAGTGTAGAACATAGCCATTAAAGATTAAACTTTAAAAAGTACCAGAAGAGGCAGCCTTCTTTATTGGAGAGCTTTAACAAGAGCAAATACAGAATTAGTTGAAGCAAAGGAAATGCAAAGTATTTAGAAGAGAAGAACTGTGACTATTAAAAATGACAGCTAGGCACTGTGCTGATGCTTTATCCCTCAGATGAAGAGATGTAACTTAAAAGAGTTTTGAGTGATCTATCCAAGTGGTTCCAGTGAACAGTGGGATCTGAGGCCAGTCAAAGCTTAGTTCATGACCGCTGCCCTCCACTACCACCGTGTGCGAGACAAGCCTACAGACTTCATGCGTTTAGTCTTGGTGTAACCTTGGGCATCAGATTCCCCTGTGTGGATCAGTTTCCCCATTATATTATCTTATGACAAGTAGCATCGTGCCAGGGAATTTAAGGCCTATCTCATTCTGAGCTTTTAAGCATCTCCTTTACGTTTCAGGCAGAGGAGAAAGCAGATGCACTTAATAAGGAGCTGCTCATGACCAAACAGAAGCTGATTGACGCAGAAGAAGAGAAGAGACGGTTAGAAGAGGAGTCTGCACAGGTGAGGGAACCCTGGCCCTCTCCCATACTCTTGAATCTTGCAAATGTGGGTGAGTTGGAAGTTCAGCTAGAAGCTCTCTCCAGCACTGGAGCACTGGGAGTTAATTGGCTCTTACTTTACAAAAGCCTTTATTTCCTCCATGAAGGTAACAGTTATTAAAAACTAAGACATGAGTTAGACAGTGAGTCAAAGCCTATCAACATCCTGTGTTGAAGCAGGAGGGATTCCTGTGTACACTGGAAGGTTAGCATGTGCAGCAGAGGATGCTTCACAGAATGCCCAGTCCGCTACTCTGTGTCCTCTGATGTCCTCCCTCAGAGCATACTGAACCATTGTTCCAGGCACCAGCAGAGTTGTGGGTCCCATGTGATCCAAAGCAAGGCTGCCCCCTCCCTCTGCATGCCTCCAGCATAGTCACAACTGCCCGTATCAGGCAGGACTGCCCAGGATGAGCCATGACAAAGCACTGTGCATAACCAGAGAGGTCCTGAAGACTACCGTCTTTTCCTGGGCTTCTCAATCTGTTTGGCTCAGGTCAGAGCATGGGTGCTCGCAGTGGCGGGAACTTGTGCAGAACTGGCATTTCTGCAAGTGTTGACTGTCTTCTACCTCTGTTGGCCTCGAGACTAAGATATCAGTGCTGCCAACAGTGGGTGGGAGAAGGTGGAGGGGAATGAAAGCCCACCTGAGTGAAGCATTTTTGGAAGGTTCAGAACTAAGCAGTTGATGCGGAGTCTCCATTAACTCCTCACAACATTCACAAACCCCCCTCCCCTTTTTTTTAATGTGTGCAGTTAAAGGAAATGTGCCGCAGAGAACTTGACAAGGCAGAATCTGAGATTAAAAAAAACAGCTCTATCATTGGTGACTACAAGCAGGTGAGTCCTCGCACTGAAGGCTGCACTGGGCATCAAGGTGAAAAAATGTGCCCTCAGGCCCCAGTGTTGAAGCACACTGGCTTCCAACCACTCTTTTTTTTTTTTTTTTTTCGTATGAATGTACTGTCTGCATGTAGGTTGGTTCACCCGTGTCATGCAGTGCCGCGGAGGTCAGAAGAGGGCATCGGATTCCCCTGGAACTGGAGCCAGACATTTCTCAGCCACCATGTGGGTGCTGGGGATCGAACCTGGGTCCTCTGCAAGAGCAGTCAGTGCTCTCAACCACTATGCCATCTCTCCAGGCCTCAAACCACTCTTAAAATAAGGAAGCGAGGCCCGGCATGGTGGTGCACGCCTTTAATCCCAGCACTCAGGAGGCAGAGGCAGGCAGATCTCTGTGAGTTCAAGGCCAGCCTGGTCTACAAAGTGAATTCTAGAACAGCTGGGGCTACAGGGAGACCCTGTCTCAAAAAGACCAAAAAAAAAAAAAGCGAACCTCCATCTTGGGCCCAGTATAGTGCAATAGTGTATAACATACAGGAGGAAAGTCGGTGTTTCTGGTGCACTTCATGCGTGGACATGGACTAGGCTATAGGCTATGTGGATAGTGTATAACATACAGGAGGAAAGTCGGTGTTTCTGGTGCACTTCATGCGTGGACATGGGACTAGGCTATAGGCTATGTGGAAACCAGCTGTCTCTGAAGCCAGGGGAGTTTTTGCAAACACTGAGCTTGCTCACTTCCATGGGGGTCTCATCCTGGCTGCGTTGCAGAGCACCTCCCATAAATTGGCCCCTAAGTTCCTATTTGTCTTTATCACAGAGCTTGCATTCTCTTCGTCTCTCCCCTCCCTCCCCACACCTACCTGCAGTCACAGCCTGTTGTCATGCTGATGCCATTAGACATATTCTGGCTGCTGGAATACAATTTATCCTAAATCCAGATTATGCAGGTGATACCAAACCAGTTTGTGTGTTTTGTTTATTTAGATTTGTTCTCAGTTGAGTGAAAGACTGGAGAAGCAGCAGACAGCTAATAAAGTGGAAATTGAGAAAATCCGGGTAAGACTTCTGTGATTGAAGAGCTCTCATACCATCTAACTCATGTTATGGCCTGTCCTTGGCATAGCAGGTTTGAAGTGGGGACGTTGATTTCCAAGTGAGCCAAGCTGAGGAGCATCTGACATGCGTGGGGACTGGCTAAGTGCTGACATGCCTGTTTACTCTGAAAGAAGATGAGAATGAGACCAAGCATACCATTTCTAAATCAGGGTCCTGGGTTTGGGAACATCCTGGGAAGACCATACCAGGTGTTAGCTGAGGTGGGGTACAAGGTCAGGATTGTTTGGCCTCCATTGTTCTGCAGAGAAACACTCCCTACCATTCATTCATTCTGCTGCAATGAAGGCTTGAATTTTTATGGCTACTTTAGGGCACTTTTGTAGCTTGGTATTTCTTTACACAGAAGGTAACATGCTAAGCTCATACTAACTGCAATACACCCTCAAACCACTGTTAGGACTTGAGTGCATGTTCTGAATTTAACATAACATTCATTCTAAGATATGCTTTTGGAACATTTACTTTTCCAAAATTGGGGCATGGATAACTTCTGTTATCTAATTGACAGAATAGTAAGTATATGTTATGTATATTTTTAACAGTTTTTACTTTTTACTTGTATTAGTGTTTTGCCTGCATTATATGGCAGGTGTCTGATCCCCTGAAACTGGAGTTAAAGTGCTTAGTTCTGCTGTGGGTGCTGGGAACCAAATCTGTGTCCTCTGCAAGAGCGCTTTTATAACTCCTGAGCCACCTCTCCGTCCCATACATTTTTGTATTGTTTCTTTTAACTCATATTTGTCCACTTTCCCAGTGTCCATTTTTCTTTATTACAAAAAATTCTGCCATGAGTGAAGGGGCACACACCTAAAGGCATGCATACCAGCACTCGGGAGGCAGAGGCAGAGGCAGGCAGATCTCTGTGAATTCAAGGCCAGCCTGTTCTACATTGGGAGTTCCAGGGCAGCTAGGACTACAGGGTGGGCATCCTCTAGGGTGGGCACAGTGTCCTAGGGTGGGCATCTCTGGCTTCTTCACGTACAATGTTCACTTTCAGCAAAAAGTAGATGACTGTGAGCGCTGCCGGGAATTTTTCAACAAAGAAGGGTGTGTGAAGGGCATCAGCTCAACCAAGGAGGTGTTAGATGAGGACACAGATGAAGAGAAGGAGACACTCCAGAACCAGCTGAGAGAGATGGAGCTAGAGCTGGCACAAACCAAGCTGCAGTTGGTTGAAGCTGAGTGCAAGATCCAGGTAATGTCAGTGATACCCAAGCACACATACTCCCTAGTGATGCAGAAGTTACCTTTATTACTTGTCTGTGTGGCCCCTCCCTCCAATTTAGATTTTGACTGCAGCCCTCATGGGAGAAGCCCAGTACTTATCACTTAACAGTGAGCGTCTAATCAGTGTTTAGGCCTGACCTGACCTGACCTAAGGATATAGATTTTGCAGTATTCAGAGTTAGGTATGGTGACACAGCCCTTTAATAATAGCACCGCAGGAGGCAGAGGCAGGTGGAGATCTATGAGTTTGAGGCCAGCTTGGCCTACATGTCTGTTCCTGGCTGACCTATAGAGGGAGACCCCATCTCAAAATAAAATTTAAATAGTAATATTAAGAATTACCAACAGAGCCTGAATCTTCTTAGTGGGACACAGAACTCATGCTGTGATACAGCTCTACCATTAAATCTGGGCTAGTGACCTCTCCACACTTCGTTCCTTTTCTACATATACAAACTACAGTTCCAACCTTGTCAGGCTGTTTGTTCTGAGCACTAATTCCTATGCAGGAACGGCTCTACAAGTCAGTAGAGGCCTCAAGTCAGTCTTCTACTGTCGTAGCACCTAGCACTTAACTACATTTGTGACCCTGAGCATAGTACCGAACCTCTGATAGTGTCCAGTCATACTTTTCACTGGGTACCATGGCAGGAACCCAGTTCACATCTAAAACTTCAGTTCTCCCATTCCACAAGCCATTACTGGACACACACTCTGTCAAGCCCTGTCCTAGGTGTTGGGACTACGAAGCTAATACAGGGTTTGTGGACTGCCCAGGGCTAGCAGCTACAGCAGACCAATGGGCATTCTGGACTGAGGGAGCAACTCAGGCCACAGCTGAAGGGAGAAGAACCCTGCTCAGTCACTGTTCTCAGGAAGGTCCTTTATGCCAGAGAGGAAGTGGTGGCTGCCACAGCTTGGAGAGAGCATGTCAGCCCAGGCTTTATAGCATCTCATTGCCGTGCTAAGTAGCTTGGACTTGTCAGGGAATTTAATTGGAAACCATTAATGCAGCTAGCATTAGATGTCTATCTGTGGGAGGCATTAAGTGAAGAGATGGTTGAAAACTCCCAAGTCCCCAGTTGCTGCAGACCTTCCTCTGCTTGCTTGGGTATTCTGGTGGCCACTGGAGAGTGAAGTAGACCAAGCTCTTCACTCAGCTCTAGGGAGGCTGTGCCACTAACACTGGCCAAAGTTCTTACACATTGTTCTTCTGCAGGACTTGGAGCATCACCTAGGCCTTGCCCTCAATGAAGTACAGGCAGCCAAGAAGACTTGGTTTAATCGTACACTGAGCTCCATAAAGACGGCAACTGGGGTTCAAGGAAAAGACACTTGCTGAGAACTGCTGCTGCCTATACACACCTGCAGAAACATGCCACATGCCACCTTTTATTGCCTTCTTTGGCCAGATGTGTGATTCTGTGACATGTTCCAGGACCAGAGTGTATCTAGGTCAGATCTGTAGATGTATGTCAGTAGGTCAGCAGGCCAGGGCTCCTGCAGCAGGCAGCCTCTGGATTCTCATCACTAAACACCAACAGGCTGCCAACCCAGCTGGTGCTCTAAACAAACACCAGAGTCATGCCCCAGTGTGCCACCTAGGCCTCTTCCCATGCAAGTGAAACCTCACCCAGCCTAAAGGCTGAGTTTACATGATCAGATTTTAGGGGATCCTCCAGTGCACCTCCCCCCCCAAACATTAAATAAAAAAAAAAAAAAATATATATATATACATACATATTATATATACAGAGGGGCAGGGATGTTGGTCCCAGCAGAAGTCCCAGGAAACACGGAGAAGCACTTTGAAGTAAGTAGTTTTGTAGCTGCAGCTCAAATCACTTAGTCTTGTTAACCAACACAATGCACTTGTTTTGGTTCAGCATTACTTTTTTTTATCGATTCTATGCAACTCTCATAGTCCTGACATTTTTTAGCATTAGCTGCCAAAAGGCTAGGGTGGGCAACATGATCAAGACTGAATTAATCATGACATGGACAGGTCTTTAATGAGTCATGTGTACAGATATATGTGTGTGTATATATGTATGTGTGTGTGTGTCTGTGTGATATATATATATATCACACACACACCCCTCTTTCTCGCTGCTCCCCATTGACGGTGTTTAAATCCTAGATTAGGACCACAGATCTGTACAGCTGATGTTCATGGTGATCTGGGCACTTACTTTCACTGGAGGTCCATGGGGCTCTGTTGTTCTGCCCTCCTGAGAGCTGGGTAGAGCTCCTTCACCTCCTAAGCATTTGCACAGCTAGTGTACAGCTGAGGGAGAGAGCTGTCCGCAGTACATGAGTATGCACGTGTGAGGTTCTACTCTCCTGGCCTAGTCTCTGTCCAGATGGCTGCAGGTTCTCACTTCAAAGCTACAAAATGTCCTTTTAGCACCTTTCATGTGGTGATATACTGACAGGCAGTCTCAGTGTGGGGGTGGCACTGATTTGTACATAGGGACACTTGGGTTTTCTATCTCTTTTCCTGTTGACTTTACTAATGCTTGCTGAAGTCATCTGTGGTAGGGAGCTAGCAAGTGGCAACCCCTCCCCCCAAACTGTCCCCTGCCACTTTCTGTATCTTGTTCAGTTACCAAAACAGCTGTAAGCCCATCTAATACTAGGTGAGTGGAAATTGTGCTAGGATAGTTTGTGTGTCAACTTTACGAATTGAAATATAAACCAGTAAAATTGTATTACTATTTCTTTTGTTTGTTTTATTTTAACAGCATATTCATTAAATATTTTGGTACAAACATTGCTTTATACAAACTAGTTTTATCATTGTGTGTTCCTGTCCTACTCCTCCACCCTCCCAGCAGCAGAATCAAGGCAAGCATGTGTTGTCACATGTCAGCATCAGACAGTAGCACCCCACTGCACTCCTGCCCAGATTCAAATGCAGAACTCTACATAGGGGAAGGGGAGGGAGAACATAGAGGTTGTGTCCTTTGAGAAACAGGGACAGGTGGCCCTCCCTGAGAAGTGCAGTGGTGGGTGACAGGGAACACTGGGGCCTGGGATGCTCTGCCCAGCTTCAGGAAAAGCAGCAGCATGAGCAGAGGGCAGACATGCCGTTAATGAAGCTCCCCTGCCTGCCAGGCCCCCAGGACCACCGCCAGCCCTCTTTACCACTCCAAGCATTACTTTTCCAACCCTGTGCTCTCCAGCCACCTCTGGACCTGACCTCCAGGGCCGCCTGTACATGTCCGTGGAAGCATGCCTGCCCTTGCTCCTTGCCTGTTGCAGCTTAGATCCATCATGTGGAGAGACTAGGACCAGTGCTTATGCTGTGCGGAGGAAATTTGAGTTGTGAGTTTAAAAATGCTTCAAGGTAAACCCGGTGCCACTGTTGACTTACCTAGCTTGGCAAGATAGGACCGAGCCTGATAGTGGTCTCCAGCAAGAGCCTTCTGGAAGTCAAAATGCTGCTGCCCCACATAAAATCCATTCCTCTATCTCCAGGTTTTTATGTGACCCGGTAATGTCTGAGTCATGGGACAGCTGTGAGGTTAGGAGGAGGGAGGTAGGAAGGTTTAAGACTCAGCCCTCGGGCAACACACTTACCACTCAGAGCCAACTTTAAACTTAACAAAGAAAACTAAACCATTCAAAAAATTTTTAAGGACCAGAGACAGAAGTGTGGAGCAGTCCCTTGCCCCACAGCTCCCAGTACTGGGCCATGTCAGGAGCCCCTCATCCCTGTGTAAAAGGAAGACCTCGAAAGATGAACTTAAACTTTTCATCATTTCACCAGAGCACATCCTTCACAGAACAGTCCAGCCTGTTGCTGTTTAACACAGAGCATTTATTTTTATTCATCCAAATGGGAAAAATGCAACATATCAATGGATTACAAACTGCAGCAGCCAGACGAGAGAAAGGGTCAGTGTATGGCAGAGTCCAACATACTGAGCACAAAGGAGCCACAGTGTGGGTGCTGCCTGTGGGGGTCAGAGCAGCAAAGTCCCTTTGGATGAAGGCCAGGCATCTCTGGGCGAGGTACTGATGACAGTCCACACATGCAGGCTGCTGCTTCAACCACGCCGACACTTTAAAGTCCCGAGTCTACATGTAAATCAGAGCCCCAGAAGGCTGGGGCAATCCATGGTGGGTGTAATTTCCAAAGTTTAACAGTATACAACATGAAGTTATTGCCAAAAACTTTGCGCTGCAAATTTTACTATTTACACTCGTGTACTCAGGAAAACACAATGGATAGGTATTTTTTAAAAGATTTCTAAGCACTAATTTGGCCATGACCAGACCCAAGTGAGCTACAGCCCAGGGGAAAATGCTGCCTGTACCTGCAATGGGGACAGTTGTTCTGCCCACAGTTATACCCGGCCTTCTCTCCACCTCCTGTACCAAACCCGGGCTGAGCAGGGCTACCTTCTTCCCTAATGGGAGGAAGGATCTTGTAGAACAGCCAAGGCTTCAGGTCTACGCAGGCTGCTGGAGCAGCAATTTTGAGAAATCCTCCAGGAAGACCAGTACAAAGGTAGGGCACAAATACCAGCTTGGGGGCTATGGCCTAATATTTAGTATCCTAGGCCAACCTGTTCCCCAAAACCCCTGCCAAGAGTACTCCAGGTACAGGTCCTTCAGCGTCACTGTTCTGGAAATACACATGCTCCACCCAGCATACCTGTCTTCTAAAGAGGCTCCTGAGCCCCAACTAGCCAGAGACCAGAGGTGAGTCCAGGGTAGAAAGCCTGAGTACAAAGATGCTTGGGAGTAGACAGAAAAAACTGCTAGGAGTTGAAGTCCACGTCTGCCTGAGGAAGGAAGGACCAACAGCAGGACACGTCCACCTAGAACTGGAGCCCTGGTGTGCTGTCTGAGGCCAGGGCCAGCCTTAATTCCTGGGGTGCAAAGCCAGGGTGCGAGGGGGTGCCCTGCCCCTCCTCAGCAGTTTCTACAACTGAGCCTGCTCTCCAGGACCCAGAGTGAAGGCAGCTAAGCACCTCCACACAGCCACAGTGGGGCCTGCTACTGAAAAGCTGCCGTGTTAAGTGAGAGGAAAGCAGCACTTAGCATCCCACTTACAAGGGTGGTGAAGAAGAATGACTGCTACTTGGTGGCACAAGGCTAACACAGGCATGAAAGGTGAACTGCACAAAAGGAATGTGCACACCTGATGACAGCACTTCTGTCCTAATGTCAAGTGACTGTAGAGGACTTGTGGAGGAAGGCTCGCCTAGCTTGCTTCTAAACCGAACTTCACACATGGACACCATTACACCTGTGGGGTCAGGCTGCATCGTGACCGTATCAAGGAGACAAGTGTGTTTGAGTCCTGCTACTCATTCACTAAACCAAAATCTTAAGCCGGGGTTTTCATGGCTTAAGGAAGAGTTAGGGAAGAGTTCGTTTTTCCCCCCTAGCCATCATGTGTTTCTCAACCCAAGAAAAAAGACAGATTGGCACTAACCCTGTGACGAAGGCTAGGGCGCGGTCAGCAGGCATAGCTCTAGCTCTGAATGACTCACAGCGCCAAATGAAGGGCATTCCTACGAGGCTGGAGCACACCACAGCACTTGGTGCCAAATGAAAGGATTGTTTCCTGCCAGGGGTGGTGGCACACGCCTTTAATCCCTGCACTGGGGAAGCAGAGGTAGAAGGATCTCTGGGAGATCCAGGCAAGCTGAGACTACAGGGAAACTGTCTCAAAAAGGCAAAAAAAGGGAAGAAAGGATTATTTCTGGAGTCAGCTATGAACTGATTGCTCCAGGTACAAATCACCTTCCCTTCTGTGTTCCCAGAAACTTCTCTGGTAGTGTGCGTCACAGCCAGCCCACATCTCATCTCCAAGACATGACCAGGCAGCAAAATCCAAGGCACATCGCAGTAGAGGGAGCCGGGTGCGGCTGAGGAGGGCAGCCGGTGTGAATCACACCTTCCAGAACCTCTGGAGAGCAAGGCCCTACCAAGCACGCAGCACCCCCTTTCTTGGGATGTCACTTGGGCTCTTGCTCGGTGTTAGCTGCTTTCAACCTGCCTACAAACTGCTCTGAGGGAAGTACTCTGTAGAGGGCCAAAGTGTTGTTCACAGAGCACTCCTGACGCAGCCCCTACGCAGCTGTGATGCACCGCGGCAATCTGCACTTTGACCTGCCCCGGAAGGTGGAAAGCAGCACCTCTGCACTCTGCAAGACCTGACCTGCACTGGCTCTGCACTCCATACAGCTTTCCTGCTCTGTGACTTGGGTCTGAAGAGGGGTGGGGGACTGATGTTTACCACTTCACTGTCACACACAGTACCCCAAGCCAAAATTACTTTTAGATCAAAGGGGAAGACCAAAGAAGGACTCTAAGTGATCTTCAGCATCACCGGAGAGAAAAGGCCTGCAAACGGAATTGTCAAGCTGTCTCATTTCAGAAAACAGGTGGGACTTCTCACGAGCCCACCAAACGCTAGCGACCAGGAAGCCACCAGCTCTCGAGGCCTCCCGCCCCTGGCTAATCTAGTTCACACTAAACAGAGAGGTAGAATTTGTAGTTACAGGCATGACCTTCCATTACCAAATGTATCTGGAGCCATTATGTCCACCGAAGCACAACATCCACCGAGTGCCCACCACCCAGAGAGCAACCTGCTCCTCAGCCTGGCACCAGCCCTCCCCAGTCTGTACCCATGTAGCGATGAACAGCAATCTGGCTGTGCTACATCTTGTCTGCCATCTGGAACCTGTTCTCTTCTTGAAGGACCCATCCCCTCCTCTTCTACGCCCAGCCCTGGCTGCTCCTCCCTCCGGATTTCCTACTCAGCTCAGTATCCGAGCGCTGCTCTAGCACCATGGGCCTCCTCCCCCCTGCTGCTTCACGCTGGCCATCACTGACTATCTGCGCTCCCTTGGGACAGGAACTCCACGTTCCTTACCCTCAGTACTTCACAGGAGAGAAAGCTCGAGAAGCTGCCACAAGACACTTGGGTCCAGGTAGCAGATGCCAAAAAAAGTTTCCAGTCACAAAGTAAAGGATAAGTGACCTCTATATTCGAAGTCACGGGTTGGCTTCTGGCCTGGTGTGTCTGCAGCTAGTATTCGACTGGACACAACCACACTCGCCAATATCCACACTGTCTGAAGCTGATTCTCTGCTCCAGAGGCAGAGTTAAGAGCTGTGACAGGCTATATGGCCCTTAATGCCTAGAATGCTCACTACAGACACTAAGCTCTTTTCAGGAAAAGGCTGCTGACAGTGCTCCCTACAGATTCTTGCTGTAACATATAGGAGGGTACCATATGTGTGGGCCATGGAAATGAACAGACAAGGCTGCTTACACTTAAAAGAACCATGCCCTGAAGCTCTGGCTGCCCAAAGACGTGACAGATGGCTCTCTGACACCTTTCCAAAGCTCTGATCCAAGGCTTCCAAACAACAGCTCCCTTGAGCTATGAAATACAAAGGTACAGAAACCCACCCTGATTCACTGGGGATGTAATTCCATGGTAAAGTAACAACCTTCCATGGAAGGCCATAGGTTTCATCCCCAGCACTGGAAAAAAAAAAATCCCATCATCATGATTCCTTGAGTCTCCCTGCCCACCTTCCATGAGAAAGGAAACAGGCCCTGGGAAAACTTCAGAAGCACAATAGCCTTTCACTCAGTAAACAAAATCTGCACCTTCTCACTGGCTGAAAGTCATGTCCTACAAGTGCGGAATCCAAAAACCTCTACCCCTTGCCCGAGTTTAATTTTTTTTTTTTTAAGAGCTTTTAAAAAGCACTTTTTTCAAAATAAAAACAAAAGACAGACCTCAGTATAAAGGAACCCACTAACTACCACTGCCATGATTGGTAAGCCCATACATGCAAAAATCAAAAAAAGGCAAATATGCCAACTGGCTGTCTTTAAATCTATGTGCCCAGTGTTAAGGACGTGCTTCTGGCGACAGCCCCATTTCTAAGCACAGCAGAAGCAGCCTCGGCTTCCCTCCCTCTTCCTGGTCAAAGGCCACACTCCCCACTTCCCCCTGGCAGTGGTCCTGCAGAAATGCTTCTACAGACCTGCAGGCTCCCTGCAGAGATGGCGCTGGTGTTAGCTGGCAGCCCAGGACTGGGTGCTATCAGGTACCCCTGCTCAGTGTAACGAAGAAGCCCAAGTTCACTCAGAGACTTCTCTGCTGCCTTTGTCCCTGCTACAGCTCTGGATTTCAGGTTCTAGGCTATCCAGACTGTCCTTCCAGAATTCTCTCATCACATTGGATGATGGAATCATAAAAGGCCCACCACCCAGGGCTTTTCACAAACGATGCATCCCACCTACTACCTTACCTTGGCAACCACTGCAGTTCCCGTAGCAGGGCATTTCACAGCATCTAATAGGCTGTGCCTTTTTCTGTACCCGGCCTCCAAACCTAACTCCCTCCCCTGCTCTGTGCTGTTTGAAAGAGAGGTCTGGTCCACTTGCAGCACCAGAATCACTGCGACTGTGACTCAGCTTGATGCCCTGGCCTGGCCTGGCCTGCCCTGCCCTGCCCTGCCCTGCCCGACCTCAGCTCTCACCCAGGGAAGAGCACTCTTAGGAGGGGATGGGACAGAGCACTGATGTGGTAAGTTCACAGCAAGACAATTCTGATTCTGCTGAATTCAAATCTCCTGAGCATGCCCGTCCCCTCCCTGCACCATACACTTGTAATGGCCTTCCCTGTCCCCTTAGTTCTCCTGAGCTGATAAATCCTGTCATGCCACCCCCCTCACCAACACAGGGCCAGGCCAAAGTAGAAGGTTACAGTGAAGGCTTTCCTCAGTAAATCCATGTAGCCAAGGCTATTCCCAGCAAGGCTTTCCTTACTAAATCCATGTAGCCAAGGCTATTCCCAGCAATGTCACCAATGCCACAGAGTGAATCCCAATAGCTATCCCACAGCACAATTCCTTCTACACCACCCACACAAGTGGCCAGGTTTTTTGTTTGCTTTGGACAGGGTCTCACTGTGTACCCTACGTGGGCCACAAACTCACAATCTTCCTGCCTGCGCCACCAAGCACATCTGACGGCTTGAAGACATCCAGTAACACGGCACTCACTCCTCACCTCACGTGTTCGCCCAGAGCGGCCTCATCTACCCTTCACGCTGTGCACTCGTTCTGGACCGCCCGACTATTTGCTCATCATTCTCACTCTTCTGGAAGCACATATAAGGACATAACGTCCACTCAAACAGCTGGTAGGAGCACCCACGTCTGCCTCAGTCGCTCTTCACTAGCCTCAACATCCTGCTCCTTTGACCTTGTTTCCAGTCACTTCAGCCTTTCTCCCATAAGTTTTCTTTACCTCCCAAATGATGACATCCATTGTTTTTCTTAATGTGGTCTCAAAGAGCATGAGAGGTTTTAGCAAGACGAGCCCTGCACTGGATGCTCTGGGAAATGTAACCCTGAGGGTGACCTTTCTGCTAAACTTAAGCTGACTGAGCAGGACTGTCTGACCTCTACGACCCCTGACCCCATCCCTGCTCCCCACCAAAATCACATTTCCAAAGAGTCCAAGTATCTCTCCAAGCAGCAACTACTAAATTTACACTTTATTACATACAGGTTTGATAACAGTACAAAACTGTAGAAATAAAATGGGCTTTCCCAGGAGCAGCTAATGCTTTCAACAGAATCAGAAAGCATGAACTGAGGAGAGCGAGAAGGGAGAGGTGAGCTGGATTTGCTTACTCTATTTTAAGGCATGCAGGATAAGGTCCCAAAGTCTGGAAAAGTAAATAGAGTATACTAGAGACAGAGGAAGGAAGGACATTGCTATCAAATGACCTCAGAAGCCAGGTCGGTCTGCATAGCACCAAGTGAACACAGCACTGTCAAAAGCATGTGGACTCTGCCAACTAGCACTATGTAATTTGAGGCTAGTCACTTTACCTAAGGCCCATTTCTTCATCTGTAAAAAAAAAAAAAAAGCAAATTTAGAGTCTTCTGTGTTGTCATTCACAACCAATCTCTAAGAAAGTTTCTATTAATCCTCAAAACAGCACAAAAAATGTAATTTCCTCTCTGTGGTTAAACACTAATTAGGAGCCACAAGCAAGCAGGGTAATTTCTCTGGGCTTCAAATTCACTATCAATACAGTGAGAACAATGATCCTTGAATCACTCCTTCCCTCAGACTCCCCAGCAAAGCAGGAAATGGACCACAGAACGGAACAGGGTTCTGCAGAGGGCTGTGTTCCACCTGGAAACATGGGGTCTCGTGCTCCTTTACATACACATCGGTGCTCCAGAAAAAGAGTCCTTCTTCCCTTTCCCCTCCCAGACCTCTTAATGCAGCATGTTGTTCAGAAAGTGTCAGTTGTCAAAGATAACAGCTTGGGCTTGGAGTGATTGTGTGCTGCATTCCCAGGCCTGTCTGCCCCTAGGCAATCAGCTACACAAGTGGAACGTAGTCTGCAAACAGCAGACTGACTGTGGAAGCCACTCAGACATCCCATGGCTCTCAAGTCACACTAATCAAACCCTGGCCCAATGTGCAGGAAAGACTCACATTCCAAACTGGTCAGGGACTCTGAAGCCCATCTGAAGGGAAGTGCCCTTCCATTGGGACAGGTCTTATGATGTGCCACTGTCGCCACTGCCCAACACTTGGCCATGTCTACCTCCCTATACCTACACACCAAACCTCTTCCTTTCACCCACTGTACAAAGCCTCATCAAGTTCCATCGCCTTACGCAAGCAAAGACCATGCTCCCAGAAACGAGTTCCTGAAAGCAGGTACCTCCGCTTATTAATAGTCATCCTAACAGAAAACAAGCTTTTAGTACAAAAGCTTCATCTGTTTACAGTGTTGCGCCATGCTCTTTCAATACATCTTCCCAGTCTGACAATCTTTTATAATTGGTCCCCACAGAAAAAAAAAAAAAAAACCAACCCAAAATTCAAGTTTCAGGCTACACTAGCTGGTCTCAAGTATGCTATAGTCAGAAGGCTAGGATCCAGCAGAGCCTTCATCTCAGCCTTAGAATTTGTAGCCTGCTGAGCAGAAAGAGGCTTTGGTACTATTCACAGATGGCATCCACTTCTGTCTCTAGTGCTTAACCTAAACATCAGAAATTTCATTCACAGAACAGAAATAATACCATCTCCAAGGGGCCTACTTGAGAATTAACAACGTCCCATACCTTGCACACCTACAACACTAATTCTGCCCATGTTCTTTCCTCTGTCCCTTTCTTGCTTCTTAAATCTGTTTCCCACAACCTAGAATGGCTTCTTTCCTGGTGGCCTGGGAAACTGAACAACATCCCTAGGGGAGGGTGGGGCAGAGCTGCTGATGTAGTAATCCCATTACTGAAGACTGATTCTGAACATGCCCTTCCCTTTTCTGTACCAGACTTGTCAATCATCTTCTGCACCATCAAATGGACCTGTCAGGCACATCTAAACTGTGGCTCACCAGCTGCATAAAGACGAGGATAACTACAAATGAAGCCCAACACAAAAATCATACATTCATGTTAAATACTATGAGCAAGTAGGGCGTGGCAGTGCGCACCTTTAATCCTAGCACCCAGGAGGCAGAGGCAGGTGGATCTCTGTGAGCTCAAGGCCAGCCTGGTCTACAGAGTTCCAGGCCACCCGGGGCTACAAGGAGACCCAGTCTCCAAAAAAATATATAAATAAAAATGAAAATACAACAACAACAACAACAATAATAAATACTATGAGCTTTTTGCATGCTCTTTCTGTAATGTGATTGCACAGCTCTTGAGTGTGAACCACGCAGCCCCAGCTCCAAGTGGAGCTCACGCACGCTTACAATGCCTCGGCCCAGCTCCAAGTGGAGCTCACCATGCTTACAATGCCTCGGCCAGTGCTGGCGGTCTTCCAATGACCTGCAGTGTGGCAACTCAGTCACGTGCACAAGTGGTAAATTTCTACATAAAAAGATCATGATCCTTCTTAGAAAGATCAAGAAACTAAGACACTGATAATTGGTCAGGGTAAAAATTTGGGGGTTTGTTTTTTGAGTCAGAGTTTCCCTGTAGCCCCAGCTAGCCGGAACTCACTATGTACATCAGACTGGTCTCAGTCTCACAGAGATCTGTCTACCTCTGCCTCCTAAGTGCTGGTACTAAAGGGGTGTGCCACAACACCCAGCTAGTCAGTGTTGGCTAAAAGAGACTAAGAATCTACCCACATAAGCTAGTGAGGACTACAACGACTTTTACCAGGTGATATAAGTCTCTTACTATCCCTAAAAGTAACAACAGCTCTTGTCCACACAGTTTTTTTTTTTCCCCAAACTTAAAGTATCTCAGAACTCAGTCTGTATTTCCATTTAATTCATCTCCTACCTACAGCCATGGCCACAGCTATCCACTTTTCTTCCTCTGAGACTCCTTAAATCTGTACACATGTGTAAGAGTCGGACCTACATGGTTAGATATATACGTTTTATTTAGTTCAGTAACAGCAATTTTGACAAAAGTTCCCTCAAAGCAAAGCTGTGAGGAAAAAAAAAAAGTTCCCAACTGTGTCCAAACAGCACGGATGAATGGAGAGACAAATAGAATGATAATGTTCTAAGACTCCAGACAGAGGGGAGGCCCCATGCAGTCACAAGTGCAGGTGCTGTCCACAAAATGTCCACACACAAGATAAACTACAACCTCTGCAGACAGGAGAATCTGAGTCAACGGCCTTGTTAGCATGCCATCCAGGGTCTTCCTTTCCCATCTGCGATTTATAATAATTTGTTCTCTACCACCAAATACCATAAGATTTAAGATTAGAATCAAGTCACACCAAGTTTGCTTTTTATTTTTTTAAATGTTACTAATGCATGGGTAGGAAACTTGAAAACAGCAGGTAGATAGTCTAAGTTGACCCTTGTGGACTTGTAAGGACTTACGAATCCCAAACCAATCTATGTAGCTTCGCCAGGCACCCATCAGGGCTATGCCTCCAGAGCTACCAGCTCTAAGTCTGGGAGCAGCCCACACCTATGAGCACTGAGGAACGACCACAGCTCCAGCCTGAGCAGCCCACATGCATACTTCTCCGCCAGCACAGTCTCAGTCTCTCACCTCAGTCAAGTGCTCAGAGTACTTCCTGTGTACCAGGTACCATTTAAGATATACTAAGTTAAACTCACCAGACTGCCGAGCCCCATGGGAATGTGCTAGAATAAGAGAAATACTTTTGGCCCAGATTCCCACATGGCTTCTACTCCCTATTTCCAGCTATGCTGTAGAGCTTGGATAACCCGATTTGCATTACGGTGCAATTTTTAAAAAATCGCCAAAGATTGTTGTTTCAAATACCTTTGGAAGCTTTCAGCTTATAAATGAAATTATATGGGAAAACATATCTATTCTTACAACTAATCCAATGTTTCACTTAATCTTTCAAACAAATGATACTGTTAAGGGAAAGGAGGGGCTCTTTCTTACATAAAAAGCTCTGTGATCTGTAAGTAAGTCCTACAAAAAGCCCACATCGACCCTGACAGCTCGCGTGGCTGAGGCGTGCGGCTCTGCTCTCATCAACTGTCTTCCCACCCATCTCCCTCCTGGCCTTTCCTAGTCATACTGAGAAGACAAGGTCACTGCTACATGGCGTCACATGTTACACAAAACAAGTTTGAGTGAACAAGTGTCATGGCACCACTGCACTGCTTCCAGGTGACTCCAGCAAAGCCTCACCTAACTCAGAAGGGACTGGATAAGAGTAGGGATGCCAAAGCCATTCACAGGGCAGGTGCTTCCTGGGCGTCCACCGCAGCCCATCTGGAGAGAAAAGCAGCTCCCTCCCCTAACTACTGCTCGATATTCCCTCCACTGTAAGTTATTAGTGACAAATAAGAAACATTAATTATAATGGTAAAACTCACCTGTTATTGAAAACATTTCTATCAGTGGATTAACCACTTTTTTCTTTTCTGAACCATAAAAACTGTTTACATGGGATTGGAGCATTCACCAGTCTGATCACATACTTGGACAGAGGTTCAGTAGCATGAACCAGAGAAGGTTTCAGGTCCTTAAGAGTGCCAGGGAAGTATGTTAAATGAGGGAATCCTCAATGGATATCAATTTTTATGATATCAGAAAGCCTACAATATTCATTATTCTATAAGTAAATTAGTAATTTTTTCCACTGTTAATACAACTATTTCCCAAAGTATGATATTTGTAACAACCAATTCCATCAACAAGGAAACTAAAACTTAAAATGTTTTTACTGGTCAGAGCCTCTGTTCCCTGATACACAGAAAAGGACATGGCACACACAACAGTAGGCGCTGGATAGACGAGCAGGCCTGAACTACAATGACAACAGCTCTACTCTACCTCAAACAGTTCTTAAGCCAGAACCTCACACAGATTCGGAGGACTGGAAGGATTGTTCCAGCACCCGATTGTAGTAACGAATAGAATAGAAATCACTACTTAGAAACAAATGCAAAACATAAAATTCATTTTAACTTATGCGGAACTATTATAGTCTTAGCACAGAATATCTAACATAATGAGGTGTGTTTACAGGATATACTATAATGAACCAAATCCTTATTTAAATATTTGGCCTAAACCCTCACATCCTTCAACTCCATGATGACTGAGTAAGATCGGAAACAAATATTCTAGCTACCTAACCTACAGAAGGTAGATGAATTGCCTTCAAGTCTATTTAGTCTCTGTAGACTTGGTAGTCACCTTTCTGAGTCTTGCTAAAGTTGATTCTGCAGATAATTAGCTTAACTCAGTTACACGTTTTTCTCATAGTTAATTGTTTCATTTTTGTTTCTCATGTTCTATTGCTTTTTTTTATGGCTTCTTGCTCTTGTTGTATGGGGGCACTACAATTACAACATTAATATTACAACACGGACCAGAGATTTTCATTTCTCAGAGAAGTGTTCTCGCCTTGAGAAATTGGCACTTTGATCCTCAGCTTGTGTAACAGTTGCACGTATGGACCCTACCAGCACTGCCACCAACCCTGCTGCTTCTCAAAGTCCAGCACTCTGGCCAAGAGTGCCCTGTCATTTAAACTCTTCTTGGGTAAAGTGTTTCTACCAGTGAATTCTTATATTTAAACAAGTTCTTCTGTATATATAACTTACATAAATATTATATTCTAAGTTTCTACCCACATACACAAACCCAGTGAGTGTGAAATGTCTCCCTTGAATAAAAAGCATTTACAAGAGTATTAAAACAAATGCTGAAAATAACTATTTTACTATTTTACATTTAGACCATAAAAAATTTAAAGGTAATGCAATGACATAAGACCTAAGAGATCAAATACATCATATGATTGTCATATATGCAGGGTGTATTAATTGGTTATTTTTCTCTTTAATCAGAAAATAAAAGAGCTTACCTTTGTATACTGAGATCACAGCTTACAGTCACTATATCTCAGCCTATTTTATACAAGTGATATGGCTACGAAGGTCCGAGGAGAACGAGAATAAAGTGAGATAAACGTGCTGAAAACTGCTTAAAAGTATTAACCTGAAATACACAGAGGGTCCAACACCAGTTTTAAAAATACATTAATGAAGTATTCCCAGCTCTTCAATTTAATAATGGTGACTGATTCATGATTTTTCAAACATTCATCCAAATTTTTAAAAAAGAAAAAAAAAAAGGATAGACTAATACCAGCAAAAGTGATCAGTGGTTTGTTCCCAAGGTTAACAATTGAGAGAGATTACAAACACGAGGAGCTTGTGAGCAGGCCCCGTGCTGCCCCACATCATGTGCTCCCCTTGTCAGCTTGAGGTATGTTGGAAATCTATGAGACCATTACCTGGCACAAGAGATGGGGTGTTCCTGCAGCCTGAAGGGACACAGGTTGCTAGCCACACCCCTGGCAAGGCGCTGGCCCCCACCACAAGATATGGCTTAAGGAGGACCCCTATCTCAGACAAATTATAATACTGCTAGCTGACATAGTTGGGAATGTAACTATTAGAATTATGTGCTAAAAAAGTTTAAAAAGTGTCAGAAGATAGCACAGCTCACACATGAATTCTAAGTTCTACAATGGTTTGTAAACTCTCTGACAAAAGCTACTATAAAGGGATTATGTATAGATATTGCTAGGTTTCCAAAGGAAAAGTTCCAAAACAGACACCGTGGCTTTGGACAAAGTATTGCTCTTCTTTAAATGTTCAGTCATTGTTTTCAAAAAGGTGTTAGTGTGATGTATGTGAAAGCTGGAAAGTCTTGGGGGTGACACACTGCTCTTATGACCAAGACATAGAAATTGCCATTTCAAGCCAGACAACCTGATGGTTCTAGAAGTCAGAGAAGAAATCTTGAGGACCCAAGTGAATAATAAATGGTGCGACGCTCAGAGGCTGGCAATAGGGGCTGTCAATGAAAAAACCACCAACAGCGAAGATAGGAGCAGAGAGCAAACTTTATGTTAATGTCGTGCAACTGATGAAGCCAAGAGCTCCGCTTATGTTTCTCTGCTCTTTCAGCTGTAAGTGGAATTTTCATTACAAAATGGAGGGTGGGAAGGGAAAAAGGTGGGGGGAGGGGTACACTTAATTCATTACAGAATTTCAACAGTTGAACTTGCATGGTTACCACTTCTAACAAACGACTGACAGCTCAGTTGTTTTAAGTAAAGCAGAGAAATGTAAAAGTTTGCAGCAACTGCGCAGGTTTACAACATGGTTAGTAACTTCCAACAAACAACCAAATTAAGAAGAAAGAAAAAAAAAAAAAAGACTTGGTAGGAACCATTTGAAATGACCGCCATCATGTTGGAAAACAGCACAGCTCCCTTGTCTCTATCAGAGAGGGGTTGAGTTATGAAGCTGAGTCAGCTACTTCAAAGAATTTTCTAAAGTGAAATCCCCAGAGAGATTCCAGACTAAAGTTCAAATTTGATGATCAATTTCAAATAATACAACTGCAACTGCCAATTAATAGTATTTCAAAAGCAGAGGACTGTTGTAAATATTTAATAAAAACTGGACACTACCAGCCATGCTTTTTCTTCTCAGTGATGGCTCTGTTTCATCCATAGGTCAGCAAAACGAATCAATGAAACATGAAAACTCCCAGCAGTGATGGGCCCTTCTTGATTACGTCTAGCCCCTAACGCGCATGAGAATGAGAAGTTACAGCTATTTCCAGCAAGTGACAAGGTTTTATTAACGTATCACCCACCACTAATACAGACAAACAGTCAGGGAGAAGGAACAAATTTATAGCGAAATATATATCTCAGAAGTAGTGCTAACACTTGTTTCCTTCATTTAGTGATTCCAAAGAAATCTGGCACATAAATTTGTCATGTTTTATGAAGCCCACTTTCAATGGATGGGCACTATTTAGTTTTGAAAAAAATAATTTAATGGGGGAAACAAAGGAGGGTCGATTCCTTCTACAAACAGACATCTTTAAGGCACAGTGCTTGTACATATTGGCGGGGGACCACACTGCTGCCTTTATGGGGGTGAGTACCTTAATGAAACCGTTATCTTCTAGTAACATCATCAGCTTTCCAGACAAGGTGAGAATGCAAGTGAGGACTCCGTCTGCACCCTTTACAGAACAGCACAATGTTACCGACTCATCAGTTTCCACCAGTGTAATCAGGTGTCTTAAAAATAAATGCTGACCCATGGCTGAAACCTGTCACTTTCCACAGCAGCACTCAACAAGAACTGGGACAACTGGAGAGCAAGTTTTTATGGGGACCCTGTTGCTGCTTTAGATTCTGATGTAATTGAAGAGGAAAGGAGATCCTTCATGGAATCCCAGAAAAATTGCTAATCTTCTATCTTCATGAAAAAAGTCAGGGAGTGAACACAGAATCTTACAGAGTGAAGAAGGCCACAAGAACAAAAGAGGGTGATTGATTAATTTATTTTTTAAAACTTGGAAATTCGTAGACTAAAATAATCACATTCTTCCTTTCCCATCTCTGGATAGTGCCATCATTTTAATAAGCAATGCTGGGATAACAAACTGTAACCTCTGTTATGGGGTGCCCTTGTACAGCTGGAGTACAAAGAGCTTACAAAGTTAAGTAGGCTGTTTCAAACTAACAATCACCTTTGCCTTGTTTTAGCAGCTTGCTTACAAATGAATGGGTGCCTAGGGCTAACTTATTAATTTGCAATTCCTTGAAATTTGATACCAAAACATATCAAAAATAATAAGCTAAAACAATATTCAAACCCATATTTTATTGGCTTTAATTACACACTTCATTATTTACAAAGTTAAAGTTTAAATGAAAAGTCTCTTGTATTAAAAAAAAAAAAATAACTACAGCCCAAATTAAAGTGCCCTGGGGCAAGTACATATCAATCAGCTAGGAATCAGGGACTGCATCAGGAACCAGGCAGTACTCTGTGTTACAACAAAGCAGTTTATTTGTGATCAGTGTTTGAGACTCTATACATCCTTCACAAATTTAATTTTACATAATCTGATACTCTCTTAAAACTTAAACTTTGAGCTGCTAGACTTACTCCCCTAGAACAAAAGGGCTGGTAGAAGATATTTTCCAGAAATGAGGTACCGTTTCACAGAACTGGTTTCTTTTTGTTTGTTTTCAAGTTTTAGAGAACTAAATTTGCATTTGTTAAAATCAAAAAGTAGGAAAGATGTTCTTACAAATAATTTTGATCAAGTATGTGTTCAAAGAAAGCAGGATAAAAAGGCTTTTTCTCTAACATTCTGCATTGTACTGTATTGTTGTTCAATAGGAATGAGCTTCTGTCATTTGCTAAAAGAATGAGTAGTGGGGAACAGGATATGTTGGGAATTTCATAACGGGTAACAGAACCATTCTCTTGGGTAAACCTACAGAGAAAAGAAACGGAGAGGACTCCAATAAAAATTTCAGGTAAAAAAAAAATCTTACAATAATTATTAACCATTTCCAGATTAGTCAGTCAACACTTTGGAAGAGGCCCACAAATCTCTCTATCACCTATCTCCTATTTTGAAATTTCTTTCCCATTTTGATACATATTTTTGCTCAGAAGGTACCTATATCATGCAGTGATATTTAGAAATAACATCTGAGTGAGCTGCTATGAATTCTAAAGACCAAAAGTAATGCTAGTGATTAATATTCTTGTTCTAAAGTTACTCTAGAAATCCATATGGCTCTCAATTTGGCATGTAACATTAAAGGAGAGACAGGATGTCAAGATGCAAAGCAGAGCTTTCTTTCTATGTGGGCCTCACCTCCCTGGAGACAGCTGCAACTAGAGCCAACAGCAGCTGCTCGTCTTCTGAACAGTTACCACCAACATTGGCATGGCAAATCTGGAAAGATTAATTACTTTCTTAATTTTGTAATTAATACGTTCTTGTGGCCTCACAAACTTCTGCATACTCAAGGAGGATTTGAAATCTGCTCCTATGCTTATTCTAATGTTTAACCTACGGAGAAATCACAAAGCAGCAACAGCAGGTATTGGAGAGCACCAGATGGTCAGAGGGGAATTACCCACATGCAACAGCTTTACAAAGGCCAAAAGACATATTTACCTTACAGCCAAAATAAAGCATTATTTTAGTAGGTTTGCATCACAGTAACATTTAAAACCAAATCTTTTATGTGAAAAATGGGGGCATCAAATTACACCAGCTTTGGAAGTCAGTTATATGGCACATGGAAGAGAGGAGCTGTAAGAACGGAGGCTCAGAGGCCACAGGTGAAAGGATAATGTTAGAGAAGGATCAAGAGAAAAAAATTAAAAAGACTGGAGAAACATGGAGACTCTAGATAACAAATTTTAAAGGAAAAATACTCTAGAAAACCTTTGCTAGAATTCATATTGATGCTATACAACTGACACAAAGACACAGACTTGAAAAGCTGGCCTGGAAGGCAAATTCTCTAGCACTCACAAGACATTGAAGAGCAAGTGAGTCAAATGTACTGTGTCTGGATTAACTGACCAGACTCCCATTCTGGAAGGATGAGGACATCCAGAAGCTAGGGGAAGGGAAATGCCAATGGAAAAAGAAAATGACAAATTCTGGGTAAAAATTTTCATGGACTAGTCCACAATCCCCAAATAACTATATATTACTCTTAACTCAGAACATGGGAAGCTTGGGCCATATGGGTGCACCATCAGGACACAATCAGGCAAAGGATATAAGTAAGACCAGGCTCAGCACTTTGCCTAAACAAAACTTAACTTCACATGTTTGACCGTTGCCATTTCTCTACATCTTAACAAGATATAAAATGTCTCTTCATAGACAATGAGGTCAAACTATTCAAATTCTACAGTTAAGCAACTAGACAACACTTCAGTTTAGCAGTGTCTAAGAAACTATAGTTTTCATCAAAACAAAAATGGTAAAGCTGATGTGTGAAGAGGAAAGGCACAATGTGAAGGTCTGAGCTCATGTAGAGGATTCATGCCACACACAGCACTACATGAAGGGCCTTTGCCCTTCTGTGTGCATGCTAGCCCAGCCTAAGGCTGTGTGAACACACACTCACACACACAGGCACACATACTCTCTTGCTCTCTTCTTCTCTCAGTGACCAGCATCCTGCAGATGGTGGCTTCTATAAAATGTAGCACCTGAGTTAGGAAAAATGTCTAAGAGCATATCACTGACTCCAAACCTACTGCCTCCATTGCCACATAAACCTCATTCAAAAGTTATCCAAAGGGCCACTGAGCTTCATTCACTTACTTACTGTTGAGCTTTTTGTTTTTTTTTCTATTTTGAGAGGGTAAGAAGAGATGGACCTAGAGTTTTCCAGCATAAACTACTGACTTTCTGCAGAAGAAACTTAGGGAACCCTGCTGATGATCCCACCCCATCACTTCCTCTTGAGGACCAGTGACATCTACTTGCTCCCAAAGCAAAATACATAGCAAAGAACGATGACTACAAATTTGAAGTGAAGACTTCCTATTCTTGACTCAAATCACCCAGGTTCACGCTGTTCTAGACAAGAAACTTAAAAATGTGGTGATTTAACTGGCAGGATGCCACGCTAGAAACTAAGCATGGCCCTTCAGTAGCCTTTGAATGGAGTATAATTGGCTGTAAGAAGAATTACTTCAAGTATTTAATTCCAATATGGTCAGAAACAGGCAATTAGAACAAGCAGTCCTTCAATCAGGCAAAGCAAAGAGAAGAGCAACTCCAACCAAACCAAGAACCACAAGGTTGTGGCATTTTCAGAGGAAATTTAACTTGGGTCACTAAAATGAATAGATCTGAGATCCTCCGACTTGTTTATTGAAACTCTGGTTTTACAGACTGTGTTTTGGATTAATGTGACAAATTTGCTAAGAGAAACCAATAAGACGATGTACATACCATACGCAGGGGCAGCTGTGCTGTAGCCATACGGTGTTCCATAGCCTGGTCCAAAGAAAAAAAAGCACATCATTCCAGGACTGACGGCAATCAGAATTGGCCAGACTCTTAACCACCACCTGGCCTGGCACCCTAGGACAGAAGCTGGATGGCTAAGAACCCAAGAACCACTCCCAGAGTGGTCATAGCCTCACCACTCTACTCCTGCTTAGATGCAGAAGCCTCTCCCTATGGCCTACAAAGACATCCTTGACCTACCATAATAACCTTCTTCTCCCTCTCCCTCTCCGTCTCTTATGTTCTCTCTCTCTCCTCATCTGTACTTCCATACTGTAATCTATCTACTTCTCTGTATTCCCCACTAAAATGACAGAAATAAGCAAATCTTATTTTTGCATCACCTAAATCTAGCAAAACATATAACATTTGTTGGTTAAAAAAAATACTTAGGGAGCTGGCCTGGTGGCACATGCTTTTAATCCCAGCTCTCAGGAGGCAGAGGCAGGAGGATCTCTGTGAGTTCAAGGATAGCCTGGTCTACACAGTGAGTTCTAGGACAGCTGAGGCTACAGAGATAAACAAACAAATAAATAAAGTTATAGGCACTGGCTGCTCTTGCAGAGGACCTGGGTTCAATTCCCAACACCCTCATGGCTACTACTAACCATCGTAACTCCAGTTCCAGAGCGCACCTACCTACACCCAAGCAATATACTTAATACACATAAAATTTTTTTTTAAATTTAAAAAAGAATACTTGGAACCAACCCTATTACCAATTTCACAGAGTTGGAAAACAGAACATCCCATATCTCATTTCAGTAACAGTGACAGAACACACTAAGGTTACAAATGCCACTAAAGGCATATCCGGGCCAGGTCATGAGCACCAGGCAAGGTGCCTGAATAATTGGTCCCAACACAAAGTCAATAAATGTTGGTGAACTTGACTGTAGTATCTTTTGCCTAGGAGAAGAAACTTTCAGACTACTGTGTTCACTTTAATCCTAGCATTTGGAAGACAGAGGCAGGCAGAGCTCTGTGAGTTCTAGGCTAGTCTGTTCTACATAGTAAGCTCCAGGTCAGCTAGGGCTATATAGTGAGACCTTGTCTCAAAAAAAAGGCAATAATAATAATAAAAACTACTACTAAGAACACAGATTTTTTTGAATCAATTAGTTCTGACATTAATTGGTCATACATCCTTAGCACAGAAAATTTCAGTTGCCATAGTCTCATCTTTTTTGTTTCTTTTTTGTCTTTTTGAGACAGGGTCTCCCTGTAACCCCAGCTGGCCTGCAACTTGCTTTGTAGACCACACTAGCTTGAACACAGGAGATCCATCTGTGTCTGCCTCCCAAGTGCTGGGATGAAGAGCTTGTGCCACCACGCCCAGCAATATTCTCATCTTTTAAATTAAAAACCTCACAAGCTTTTTTTATAGTGTTGCTGTAAGAACTACAAATATCTTAGTAGAAACTATAATTTCAAATCTTTTAAAATAACTTAAAAGTGCCGGGCGTGGTGGCTCACACCTTTAATCCTAGCAGAGGCAGAGGCAGGTGGATCTTTGTGAGTTCAAGGCCAGCCTGGTCTACAGAGTGAGTTCCAGGACAGTTGGGGCTACAGGGAGACCCTGTCTCAAAAAAAAAAAACTTAAGAGTATAAAAATATGAAATCACTTGGGTAATTCTCTATGGAAAAATTTTTCAACTGGTTTTTAAAACAGAACAGGGGACTGGAGAGATGACTCGGCAGTTAAGAGTATTGGTTGCTCTTGTAGAAGATCTGGTTTTGGTTCCCAGCAACCACATAGAGGCTAACAACCCTCTGTAACTACATGCATTTAGGCCAAATACCCATTTGCATAAAACAAAAATACATTTAAAAATTAAAGTAGACCTTTAATCCTAGCACTTGGGAGGCAGAGGCAGGCGGATCTTTGTGAGTTCAAGGCCAGCCAAGTCTACAGAGTGAGTTCCAGAACAGCTGGGGCTACAGGGAGACCCTGTCTCAAAAAAACCAAAAAAAAAAAAATTAATGTAGAATAAAGGCTAGTTATAGCAATGCACACCTGTAATCCAAGTCTGGGGCCAGCCTAGGCCATGTATCAAGTTACATTATTATATGTAATAATGAAGTTCCTTGCTGGGTGTGGTGGCACACACCTTTAATCCCAGCACTTGGGAAGCAGAGACAGAGGCAGGCAGATCTCTGTGAGTTCAAGGCCAGTATGGTCTACATAGTGAATTCCAGGACAGCTGAAGCTACAGGGGACCCCCTGTGTCAAAAAAAAAAAAAAAAAAAAAAAAAAAAAAAAAAACCAAAACAATAAATAAATTAAACTGTATTAAATTAGTGCTCATTGAATTTCAGATTTTAGGGGGGTACAAGCACTAGAAACAGAAGACAGCAGAAGCCAAAAGAAAATATTTATTTTATTTTATTTTATTTATTTTCTATGTGTATGAATGTACTGTCTGCATGTAGGTTTGTGCACCCGTGTTGTCCAATGCCGCAGAGGTCAGAGGAGGATGTCGGATTCCCCTGGAACTGGAGTTCCCCTGGAATTGGAGTTACAGACGGTTGTTAGCTGCCATGTGGGTGCTGGGGATCGAACCTGAGTCCTCTGCAAGAGCAGTCGGTGCTCTTAACCGCTAGGCCATCTCTCCAGCCCACAAAAAGAAAATATTTTTAAAAGACTATATTCATATTTCAAAAATGAGTTCCAGGAAATGGGAAGTACTTCCTTAAGCTATAGTGTCAAGGATCTTAGTTAATTCCTTAAAGAGGGGGCTGGACAGATTGCTTACTAGTTAAGAGCATTGGCAGCTCTTACAGAGAACCTAGATTGGGTTCCCAGCACCACCCACATGGAAGCTAACAACCGTCCTTAACTCCAATTCTTGGGAATCCAATGTTCTTTCTGGCATCTGAGGGCACTTCATGCACAAGGGCACTTACATACATGCAGGTAAAACACACATAAAAGTTTAAAAAAATATCCTTAAAACAAAGTTGTTTTTTTTTTTGTCTTTTCAAGACAGGGTCTCCCTGTAGCCCATCTGTCCTGGAACTCGCTCTGTAGACCAGGCTGGCCTTGAAGTCACAAAGATCCACCTGCCTCTGCCTCCTGAGCGCTAGGATTAAAGGCGTGCGCCACCAAGCCCAGCATTTTTTTGTAAATTAAAAACATACAGAAATAAATAAAATTAAAAAAAAAAAACTTGCTTAAAGAAAGATGACACTAGGGGGACAGAGAGAGGGTTTGGTGGTTAAGAGCAGTTGCTACCCTTGTAGAGAACTGGAGTTTGTTTCCTAGCACCTACATCATGGCTCACCACCATCTGTAATTCCAGTTCCAACCAGGCATGCACATGTACATATACATGTACATAAACACTCATACACATAAAAATAAATCTTTTCAAACTTTTAATTTAAAAAATAAAGATGAAATCACAACTAGTAAACTGATCACTGATCAGACCATTGGGATTATAATCCTGATTTCACTTTTAACTAGCAAGGTGTCTGAGTTATACATGTTATTTAGAGTCTCTGAGCCTCAGTGTTATGTGTTATAAGAGTGGGCAGGAAATTTAATTAAATAAAACTTTAAAAAATATCTATGACAATCCTGCTGCACAGAATATACTTCACAAATGACATAAATTTATTCATGATCTAGATTAACAAAAAATCTTCTTGTACATAAAAAACACTGGCACCTTTTGTCAGTGGCGGCGAGCATGGAGAGATTGCCATGAAGGCCTTGGGCACACTTTGAAAGTACAAGGTGGTCAGGCGCTGCCTACTGACTCCCAAGTGTCACCAGCCACCTCTCTATCACATGTGCATCTTTGCGCCCAACCATGTCGTGCCCACGTCCTAGTTCTAGTACTTCGTGTCTCAGCTGAAAAAGATTAGTCTTCTGGGGAGATTGTGTATTGCAGGCAGGTCTTTGAGAAGTCACCACTTTGGGTCAAGAACTTTGGCGCTGGGTGATGCTATGACTCTCAAAGAGGTGCTCACAACATGTACCTGACCACTGCTGGTGCTGTTGCACAATGCTACCAAGACATGGGCGCACATCACATGCTCGTGCGCACTCCATCCAGATGATGAAGGTGGAGGAAACTGCAGCAGGCAAGTGCAGCCAGCCAGCAGTCAAGCAGCTCCATGACTCAAAAATCAAGTTCCTACTGCACCACTGGACGCTGCAGCGCAGGCACAAGCCCCGCTTCACCACCAAGAGGCCCAGCACCTTCTAGACTGGGCTGCGAATAAACTATACCCCAGAGGTGGAGAAAAATACTGGCAATGGCAGATGTGACCAGATTGATCCCCAAAGGAGCATGCTGTCAAAGACCAGACGCTATTCTGCTTAGCTAGTTGGACTCTCCCCACGATATCCCACCTGATGTGGGCCTAGGCCCATCCTGCTCGTCCCACCTGAGACCTCAGGAATAGCCCCATAAGCCAGACCCCACTGGATCTTGATCCCCTGCTCTGGGACCAGCTCTACTCTCCCTGCCCCAGGACTCTCGTCTACTCTGCTTAGCTATAGTTAGACCCTCCCCACACTGTCCCATTCCCAGCTTTGGGCCTATGCCCCTTCCTGCTCGCCCTGCCTGAGACCTCCAGGCTAACCTGACAGAGACTATTACAGAGTTCCACAAATGGTCAAATGCATCTGTGAGATGGCCTGGCCTAACTGACACATCTACAATGAAACCTCTACACTTGAGGCTCAGGGGACACAGTGGAACACTGTGAATATTAATATATTTATCAACTCTCACCAGTGAAGCTTCCTCATGCAACAGGTGGTAATTAACACAGAAAGCAACAACCAGCAGAAATGTAGAGAACAGACTACAGTGTATATGTTCCTGGACAGGATTCCTATATTAAACCTCAGCTACCCAGGGCTCAGAAACCATTGCAGAAAAGGGGACAGAAAGACTTAAGAGCCTGGGTTGAAGATGACCACAAGGAAATAGTCTTTTTTTTTTTTTTTTTTT
>VZQC01014654.1:2051772-2081151 GCA_009823505.1 Rhizomys pruinosus
AAAAAAAAAAAAAAAAAAAAAAAAAAAAAAAAAAATTGAACACATAAATTGTATAAAATATTAAATATATGCTCTTTTCCTTTCCCTGCGTTCTTCACCTCATGAAAAGAATCTTGTTAATATTCTTGATATCCAGCTTTTTCAATCTATATAATCCATCTATCCACTATCTTTCATCTGTTCAGTTCTTGCCACTCATCTATTCTCCCACATCTTCCAACTTCTACTATCAACTATGGGTAACACATCTACAGAGACAAGCCTTCAAGCTTGTGCCATTAGGCCCATGCCTGTCCTTGCAATCTACTTTTCACATTATTGAAATGTTTTCAATATATAAATACTTATTCAATCAATATGATCTTCTCTCCTTAGAACCCTTGATGACTTATCACTGTATACTTAAGATCCTAATACAAAAATTAAAGCCACAGCACAAGGACAGGGTGACTCACTAATATTAACTCACGTTACTCTGCTCATCATACCACCTCATAGTCTCTACTCTCCAAATATTTTGTTTCTAATTCTTCAAATGAGGTAAGTTCCCACCACTAGCACCATGGGCCTCTGCACAAGTTGCTCTGTGCTGCAAGCCTTATCTGAGTTAACACCTACTGACTCTCCAATACTCTGCTCCAATGTCACAACTTCTTATGCTTCACCTTAGGCTTTCACACCATAAGCAGAGGCTAGCCAGGTGGATTTCTGTGAGTTCAAGGCCAGACTGGTCTACATAATGAGTTCCAGACCAGCTGGGGCTACAAGGAAGCCCTGTCTAAAAAAAAAACCTATTTTTTATGGTATGAGTGTAATTCCTACACGTATGTAAGTGCACCCATGTCATGCAATGCCCATGGTAGTCTGAAGAGGGCATGAGATCCACTGTAAATGGAGTTATGGACCACTGTCAGGAGCCATCTGGATGCTGGGAATTGAATCAGGGTCCCCTCCAAGAGCAGCCAGTGCTCTTAACCACTGAGCCATGTCTCCTCCCCAAGACCTAATCTTTATGCAAATTTTATCCTGATCAACAAATAAAAATGGCATACTTGTGAAGTATAAAATTTCATTCCTTCAACATTGCAAAGAACTTCACTTAAGACAACAAGACATTCATGGCTATAACATATGGACTTAAAATAAACAAGAGGCAGAGAGAGGGCACTTTCCGGATCTCCATGAAGCCATGTGGTAAGGTGGGAAGGAAGGGTAGCAGTGACTGTGGGAATGCTAATACCTACATTCAAATGCTTACTCTGCTGCTTGTTTCACCCAGGGCTGGTTGCCTTAGCTGGAAATTAACTTCTACCTAAGGAAACACTAAGGATTAAAAACAAGTCAATTGTATGAAAATATTTGGTATATAATTGGCTCTAAATTAGTTTCCTTCCTACCCCCCACACCTTTTTCTCCTTTGTGTATTGTATCTCTCTTCTTTGATATTGTGTGTTTTAAAAAATGCTAATATACCCGGGGCTGGAGAGATGGCCTAGAGGTTAAGAGCACCGACTGCTCTTGCAGAGGACCCGGGTTCGATCCCCAGCACCCACATGGTGGCTGAGAACCGTCTTTAACTCTAGTTCCAAGGGAATCCAATGCCCTCTTCTGACCTCTGCGACATTGCACGACACAGGTGCATAAACCTACATGCAGACAGTACATTCATACACATAAAAAATAAATTAAAAAACACTATTAAAAAATGCTAATATACCCAAGCTTCAACTCTATTAAGAAGCCCCCTAAGGAAATTCTCCTGGTAAACCCAACATGACTTTGGAATCCCCACAGAATGATGTCTGCTCTAATGTCCAAACATAATTTGTGGAATACCTTTTAGGTTCCTGTCAAAATTTGTTCCTTCAACCAAGGTCAACCATGCTTATCTGTCATCTCCCTCCAGGAAGCTTCTAGTTACATTGCTTTTGAAGTATGTTACACTTCTGTTACACATGTGCTGTATTTCCAGAGACCATGAAGAACTTTGGAAAATTGGGAAATGCTGTTCTTCAAGAAAGAAATCAGAAGAGGCAGTTGAACTCTAGCAGGTGTACTAACCTGGAGCTATGTAGCCAGGAGCTGCTGTAGCCCCTACGAAAGCTCCCCTCGTCAGAGTTCCTCTTCCTCTGCCCCGGACTGCCTGAACTGCTGCAGACACAGCTGTATTCACAACACCCTTTGTCTGTTTAAAAAAAAAAAAAATTAATGTGTTTTCATTATTGGGAAAAAGAACTATCAGCCTTACATCTATTTGATCCATAATCATATATGAGAAACCATGGAGCTTCAGGTGAGACAATATGACATCAGTGATTAGAATCTTCAGTGGACCATCTGCAAAACAGAAATGACTCCCATCTCACAGATCTGTCCTAAATATGTTAGGCACATGAATGCATATAAATAACTTTTATTTTTTTACTGGAGGGCCACCCAGGAAACAGTTATATGCCTCACAAAATTGGGCAAATTAACCCCAAACTCATTTTAGGCCTGACTAAAAATAATTATAGGTCATTTGATCCCTAAGTTCAAAAGCCATTGAATTTTCCATCCAGAGGCAGAAACTACTCCAGGAACAAACTATTTAGAATTAGCTGTGAACCTGAGTGGGGTTTAAAAAAAACAACAGACTAAGACAGGAAGATGAAAGATGAGGGTGCCATTTACTCATTCACAGCCTCGGGAAGGTCATGAGATATCTTTGACCCTGTTTCTTCTGCCCTATATACTCCTGTGCGAATGTACGTCTGTACGTACTGATCACCCTCTACTTGCTTCAAATATCATGGAACACTGGTGAAGTCACTTCATCTCTCTCAGGCAGCCTCCCCAGTGACTATAAAATGAGGAAGAGACCTACTTTGTTCCCCTAACTTTAGAAGCAGCAATTGGCAAAACAGACATGAACACTAAAAAGTAGAACTGCTATAGACAAAAAGTACATGAGATTGCTAAAATAGCCCCTATCTCACACTAAACATTTAAGAAAACCAAGCAATGTCTAGTTTTAAATATTATATACTTGGTTTTTAGTATAAAATGCAATAAAAACTCAAGGTAAGGGGGAAAAGAATTCAGCTACTAAGGTTCCCTACTACAGGGAAGACCCTGAAGGCACAACATGTGGCAAAGTCCACAGTGTCTTAGAAGATGAGTCAGAAGTATGTATACTCCTCTGACATGGAAAACTATACCTCTGCCCTGACTAGCCATAAGACATTTCCAAGGCCTAACAGATCACAAGTATAACAGTATTTCTTTTTTTTTTTTCCTATAACAGATCAAATCACACATCTGAAACAAATTCCTTCTTGGATATAAGACCAAACACATAAATTCTGTGGCTTCTAGTATGGAAAATTTCTGAAAATGATTTTATGTGGATATTTAAGCAATCATACCTGACAAGAGAGTGATTCTATACATATTTAACTCATGTTACCAGAAACAGACTTCATTTTCTAATTAATAAGTACTTTGAATCTGGGCTTTTTAACATTTTATGTGTGCATGAGTGTATAGCCTGCCAAATATATAATTGCACACCCCTCATGCAATACTCTCAGAGGTCAGAAGAGGACACCAGATCCCCTGGAAATGGACTTAAAGACAGCTGTTAGCTGCCGTGCAGGTACTAGGAATTGAACCTGGGCCCTCTGCAAGAGCAGTCAATATTCTTAACCACTGACCCATCTCTCTAGACCCAAACCGCGAACCTAGACTTTTTAAACACTAAAATACACTGACAACATATAAGATGTCACCTATGCACAAAACAAAACAAACAAGGTAACAATTATCCTTCTACTTATTTACACGCATTTACTAAAAGACTTTAGAAAATTTTATTTTCTACATGTGCACCACTATAACTTAAAGACTTTAATCTCGGGGCTGGAGAGATGGCTCAGCGGTTAAGAGCGCCAACTGCTCTTGCAGAGGACCTGGGTTTGATTCCCAGCACCCACATGGCAGCTAAGAACCGTCTTTAACTCCAGTTCCAGGGGAATCTGATGCCCTCTTCTGATCGCTGAGGCACTGCATGACACGGGTGCACCAACCTACATGCAGACAGTACACTCATACACATAAAAAAAATTTTTTTTTAAATACTTTAATCTCAATTTTACTTTCTTAGTTTTCTCTGCATTTATTTATTTATTTATTTATTTATTTATTTATTTATTGGGGGGGTATATGAGTATACTATCTGCAAGCAAGTTGGTGCACCCGTGTCGTGCAATGTCGAGGAGGTCAGAAGAGGGAGTCGGATTCCCCTGGAACTGGAGTTAAAGATGTTTCTTAGCAGCCATGTGGGTGCTGGGAATCGAACCCAGGTCCTCTGCAAGAGCAGCTGGTGCTCTTAACCGCTAGGCCATCTCTCCAGCCCCCTCTGCTTTTATTTTAAATCCTAAAATTTAACTGGTGTTTACCATAAATCATACAAGAAAGTGAACCGAATATAAAACAAATGTCCAGATACAACATATAACAAAACACCCGTGGCTTCTGACCAGAACAGACCTATTTAAAGGGCTCTCTGCTTCCTGACCTTGGATGCAATGTGACCTATCTGCTTCCCCCTCCTGCCACCATGCCTTCACAGACATGATAAAATACCTCCCCTCTAGTTAGAATGCCAATGTCAATGCAACCTCAGAAGCTTCCACCTCCATCTGATATTCTTCCTAGAGATACCATCTGAAGTTACTAATCATGCTGTGAGTCATTGCACCTGAGTGAAAAAAGCACAAGCAGCAGATGCCACTCCTGAACTCCTGGTCACTCAGCTGCCTAGCTAGATGGAAGCCCTTCTAAAAGACCTCAAATATCACTTCAAGAGACAAGTGCATTTTAAACAACCATGAATTAAATCATTGTTAATTTTGTTTCTTCCTAACCCAAACAAACCTTACTCTAACCTATTTATTGGCTGATTGGGCACTGAATTTCTGAAGTCTACAATAAGGTCACTGCTGTTTATGCAGAGCTCCCTACGCTGGCAGACTACCCCAGAAAACCCAGGCAGCCAATCTGTGTAAGAGACTTTTTACCCTCAAGACTCACCCCACCGCAGAGATACATGCACGGCCATGTTTATTTCAGCTCTCTTCACAATAGCAAGGAGCTGGAACCCACCCAAAAGCCCCTCAACTGATGAGTGGATAGAGAAAATGTGGTACATCTACACAATGGAGTTCTATGCAGCAATAAAGAAAGACGACATCACGAGCTTTGCAGGAAAATGGCTGGAGCTAGAGGACATCATGCTGAGTGAAGTAACACAGTCCCAGAAAAACAAACGACGAATGGTATCCCTCATCTGTGGATGCTAGTGCCAATTACCCAGTTGTAAGTATTTCTTGTGTAGGGCCCCCTGAGCTTTTGTACAAAGCAGTTGGGCATAATGCATTTTGGAAACAACAACAACAACAGAAAATACTGCATCAAAGAACTGACTGAAACAGTGAACTTCTGCTCAAAACAGTCAACTTCCCCATGGAAAATATTGAGAAAGACTAAGAGATGGAAAGCATGTTTGGCAGAATGCATGAGCGCGGCAGGGTAGGGGAAGGGGTGGGAACCACGGGTCGAGTTTGTAAATAAATACTAAATAAAATAAAATAAAATAAATTAAATAATAAAATAAGAGATTTTTTAAAACAATCCCAAACTGAGGAGACCACTTTTTCTATTACCTAGTAGGAATTACGTACTCTTCTTTTTGAAGCAGGATACTACTAAAAGTATTTAAAATCAAGGCTGAAAAAAAGCAATGTGTATGATCTAACACAAGAACATGCAAACATTGCTGAGCACAGAGTGGAACCTGGGGGTCAAATGCAAAGACAGCAACAAGTTTAATTACCCAGGATAGCTATTTTATGAATAAAAAAAAAAAACTAAATGACAATTACCCAAGTAATGGTTTAAACTCTTCAAAGGATATGTGATATAGCTGTCACTGGAATAAGTCTACAAGCCACAGCCCATAAAATCATTCTTTAAAATGGGCACAAGCCAGACATGGCAGCACAAATTTTTAATACTAGCACTCAGGAGGAAAATCTGTGAAACCCAGGCCAGCTTGGTCTATACAACCAATTCCAGATCAGGTGGGGCTATAGAGAGACTCTTTCTCAAGAAGACCTAAACAAAAAAACTGGCACATACCCTGTAGCATGCAGGCTGACTATGGAGTGGAAGTTGTAAGTTGTGATGGTTTTACGCACTGGGGGAGGAGGCTACACCAGCACTGGACTGCTAAAGAGCATTAGCCATATCCCAGCAATCTCATGTAACCAGGGTACTGTTAAAACCAAGCATGGGGGCTGGAGAGATGGCTCAGTGGTTAAGAGTGCCAACAGCTCGGTTTTTTTTTTTTTTTTGTCTTTTCGAGGACAGGGTCTCCCCCTGGTACCCCAGCTGTACTGGAACTCACTCGCTATGTAGAACAGCGGGCCTTGAATCAAAAAGAGCCCGCCTGCCTCTGCCTCCGCAAGTGCTAGTTTAAAGGCGTGCGCCCACCACGCCCGCAAAGTGCCAACGGCTCTTGCAGAGGACTTGGGTTTGATTCCCGCACCCACATGGAAGCTAAGAACCGCTTAACTCCAGTTCAAGGGGAATCTGACGCCCTCTGCTGACCTCTGAGGCATTGCATTACACAGCTCACCACCTAATGCATAGAAGACACTCCTACACATAAAAAAATATTAAATAGGGCTGGAGAGATGGCCTAAGCAGTTAAGAGCGCCCACTTCTCTTGCAGAGGACCCTGGTTTTATTCCCAGCACTCACTTGGAGGCTGAGAACTGTTTGTGGCTCCAATTCCAGGAGTTCTCCAGGTCCAGGGGAATCGACACCCTCGTCAGACCTCGCAGCATTGAACGCACAACACAGACCCACATTCAGACAATACAGTACTTCCATACAAATAAAAAGAAAATTAAAAAAAAATAAAAATAAATATCCTTAAAAAATATTAAATAAAAAATTAAAAAAACAAGCATGACAGTAAAATAAGTATCCTGGTGGTTTTATCCCTTAGCCATATCTGTTTCAAGGAGTGTCCTCTATCAGTGTATAATTACAAATAGAAACTTTAAGTATATAGCAGCAGTGATGAATTAAACCAAACTTACCATCATCCTCTTAAGAATGAAACCACACATTCCAACAGTGAGCCTTCAAAATCATTCAGCCCTTAAATGTCTTGACTGCAGCATAAATGGGGACAAGTGCTCTCATGAAAATCAAATGCTGTGTTTATAATCTCAATTATCCAAAATGAATAACTGAAGCAATAAAGGACCTAAGCAAACATGTTATCCTCTTGGTATCTTAATGACAGACTCTTTTAGCAACTGGCTAAAAATCATTTGTCTTTCTTTGGGTGCCATTTAGCTTACTGCAATTGTTAAGAATGGTGTCTTGCCAGACATAGTGGTGCACGCCTTTAATATTAGCACTTGGGAGCAGGAGGCAAGCAGATCCTTTGTGAGTTCAAAGGCCGCCTGGTCTAACAGAGTGAAGTCCAGGACAGCTGGGGCTACAGGGAGATCCTGTCCTAAAAGACAAAAAAAAAAAAAAAAAAAAAAAGGTGTCTTTGCTGAGAAAAAGATCAAGACACGGACTGAACATTGATGGGCGAATGCGTGAACTCTGGTGAGGGGGGTTGTATGGATGGAGGAACAGGTGTATATTTATTAGGAAATGTGTGAAATGTACAAAAGCTCAATAAAAAATTGAGCACTCCTCCTCTGCTGTCTCTCTAGCTCCCACCGCTATCTCTGATTTCACCTTGGCCATTCCCGAGCCTGATTCAAATTGACACAGTAGCCATTTTTTTATTTTATGGTAGCCCATTTTTTTGATATAACACATGACATGGATCAAAAACACGTTCCACCAAGTATTTATTTAGTTGATTTAAATTTTAATTTTTAATTAAATATTTTCGTGTGTGATGAATGTACTGCTGTCTGCATGCAGGTTTGTGCAACCCGTATCGTGCAATGCTGAGGATGTCAGAAGAGGGTGTGGATTCCCCCGGAACTGAGTTAAAGACAGTCCTTAGCAGCCAGGGGTCCTGGGAATCGAACCGAGTCCTCTACAAGAGCAGTCGTGCTCTTAACTGCTAGGCCACTCTCCAGCCCATGGCTACAAGTTTTAGACTGCTAAGCACATGGCATGAAGGCATTTACCAGGCAGATTAAAAAATTAATCCCCAAATGTCCACTATTGGAATTCTACAATCGTAATAACCAGGGTTTTCTCATCCTGGTGCAAATAAAATCAATTTTTTTCCATTTTAACTTTTTATATGGGTATAGTTAATGTTTTCACAGGCTTGCTGCTTAAGCTACTGGCTTTTAACAAACGCTGTTTGGTTTTGTTTTAATTCTGTTTCATTAAATTAGTGGTAAACCCCAAGACCTATTTACACACAGGCAAGCCATGCAATGAGCCAGATCTGCTGTCTGTGCACCTGTCCCACTTACACTAACTTGTCTTTTGCAAGCTTTTGCTGCTGTGAGCCAGGCTCCTGTGGTTAAAGCTGCCCCCCCCCTTGCAGTTTCACTGTAATAACTGATCAGTATATTTGTGATTAAGTCATGCATGTGTCTGTCCAAGCTGTGTGTTTACTATTTCATGTGTGTTAACTGTTACATGTATGAATCAGTCTTGTGTCTGTCAAAAAAAGTGGCCACTTCTAGATTATATTGTACACAAAACGCTTTTATTCAAAGGCCCAAAATGAACCAGGACCTTAAGTAGATAAGAAGTAAATTCTTTTTAGATTGGTTATTTTTTTTTAAGTTTATTTATTTGTTGTATGTCTGAATGTACTGGTACTGTCTGCATGTAGGTTGTGCACCCGTGTCGTGCAATGCCGCAGAAGTCAGAAGAGGGCTCGGATTCCCCTGAACTGGAGTGTCTCCGCCTGGAATTGGAGTTACAGACGGTTTCTTAGGCCACCATGTGGTGCTGGGGATCGAATCCGGCTCCCTGCAAGAGCATTGGTGCTCTTAAACCGCTAGGCCATATCTCCAGCCCAATAAGATAAATTCATCTCCAAATTTACACAGGTGTTTTCGTTTCGTCCAAACTGTTTTTATGTAATTTTTTTGTTATTTATTTCCGTATGTGTAATGAATGTACTGTCTTGCATGCAAGTTTTTTGGGGCACCCGTGTCGTGCAATGCACGGAGGTCAGAAGAGGGGTCGAGATTCCCCTGAACTTGAGTTCGCATGGAATTGGAGTTTCACAGACGGTTCTCGGCCACCAATGTTGGTGCTGGGGATCGACCTGGGTCCTCGTAAGAAAAGGCGGCACGCTTAACCGCTAGGCCTCCTCCAGCCCTGTTTTTAATGTATTTTTACTGCATGTGCTGCTACCCTGGCTGTTAACCCCAACACAATAGGTTGTATTTCTACCTTCCTCCCTCATTGTAGGTTCCTGAATACCATTCTCCTGTACCCAACTTCGTGCTTTTGATATTGTCAATTGCTGAATTATCTTTGTTTCACACTGCCTCAGTGGGAATGAATGTCTCCTCCCCATCCCTTAGCCTCTTCTTTGATGAAACTGTATGTAATTTTGTTTTATAAAATGTTTGGTAACAGCATGATAGAGAAACTGCATTGGCCAGGTTGGACATCTCAGCCTTGAATGCAAAGAAACTAGTTGTGGCTGCATGCTGTAAATGACCTCTACAATGTCTGAATGAAAGCATTTCTACGTATGTGCCCCTGCTCAGTACTGCTTTTATAAAACTGCCATCGCCAAAATTAATTATTAGATCCTTATTCCACAGATGGAGATTCTCAGTACTGTGCAACCTGTAGACAGTAAAATTAGGTTCTGCTTCTGGGGATCACATGGGACAGTCCAAATGAAACCAATTTTGGTGAGCTTGATTTAGGTCTATTTCCTGTCTGTTGAAGACATGTGAAAATACTTCCTCTCCCCAATTTTTTTCTTTTTCTTCTACAATTCAGAATGTATTAAGGAGAACCATACTGAAAGCTTGCCTTGACCTTGCCTCCCCAACAGTGGCCACGGTCTTGGCTACTCACTTTCTCTCTGTCTTTTCCAGATATCAGAAAAAATTTTAAAAGGCTGAGGAAGGTCCCCAGACTCCTGTGCAGGATTTGATGAGAAATGGCTTTTAAGGTATCTAATGTCCAAGAGGAGGCAGCTGAGTCCTCCCAACAGGCTCTGCTTCAACAAAATGCCCAAGCCCTGGTAGCTGCCCTGAGGCGAACATTCTAGCAGTGGGACGCATGGTCAAGACCCATCCAAAGGGGCCCAGGTCCATTCCACCAGGAGCCTGTGGCAAAGGTCACTGGGCTAGAAACTGCCCAAACCCCTAGGGGCTGGAGAGATGGCCTAGCGGTTAAGAGCACGGACTGCTCTTGCAGAGGACCCGGGTTTGGTCCCCAGCACCCACATGGCGACTGAGAACCATCTTTCACTCCAATTCCAGGGGAATCCAACGCCCTCTTCTGACCTCTATGGCACTGCACGACAAGGGTGCACAAACCTACATGCAGACAGTACATTCATACACATAAAAAAAAAAAATCTCCTAAGTCTCTTTATCCCAGGTGAACTGGATCCCACATTGTCATCCTTACGATGCCATCAGCAGCCAAACTTCTAGGCCAGCCACACTGGTATCATTTGTCCAGATTCAAGAGAGACCCAACCCAGGATGGATGGTCCATCAAACACCTGGGACCCATGACACTCAGGTTTTCCAGAGACCCTCAAAGACAGGTCTGAATGGTCAGGCATGGCAGCCTTCATTCGCCCTCTGTACCTTCACCCTCACCTCCTTCTTTTCCTGGGTCATTGTTTTCCTCTGCTGCCCCTGGTGCCACAGGTACCAGACTCTGTGACACCCCTTCCTGGTTGCCCTTTGTCTTGTTATTGTCTCAGTCTTCACCTGACCAGGTGATGCTGTGCCAGGTTTGACATACTGCTGGCATGTCCATGCTTGGGATACCTGGACAGATGAAACTGGCTAGCCCACGTCTAGACCCTGTCCTCCAACCAAGACAATTCAACAGTAAGAGAAGCCTCTCTAACCTGAACCAGGTGACTTCTTCTGATCTTAGCACCTGGTCTCCTCCACCTCTTGCAGGAACACATCCAGGAAGTCTCCAGAGTAGCTGTTAACCAGATGCTTCTATATATGATCTTACTCTCCACTGCCTATATGCTGCCTACTCCCGACCACTCCTCTTCCCCTACATCGCCCCTTTCAGCAGGAAGTAGTAAGAGTTGAGTCGGAGCCCATATACCCAAAGAGGTTGGGATGTTAGGCAGAGCCTGGGCTTAAGAGATATAAGATGGCACCTACCACCCTTCTCTTCCAGTCAAAAGCCTGCTTCATCTCAGGTAGCTGATGCAACTTCCCTTCCTGATGTCACCAGCCACAATGAAAGCATAGCCTAAAACCATATATGGTTACATTCCAGCTTCATGACGAACACTAAAGACCCACTTTGTCCCCTCCCACTGCACCAGTTTTGCCCTTACAAGTACATGCTTTGTGGACTGGAGAGATGGCCTAGCGGTTAAGAGCACTGACTGATCTTGCAAAGGACCAGGGTTCAATCCCCAGCACCCACATGGCGGCTGAGAACCGTCTTTACCTCCAGTTCCAGGGGAATCCAACACCCTCTTCTGACCTCCGTGGCACTGCACGACACGGGTGCACAGACCTACATGCAGACACTACATCCATACACATACAAAAAAAATAAAATAAAAAAAAAAAAGTACATTACCTCATCTTCCTCTCCCCAGAACTTATAAAAACCCTCATCCCCAGCCTGAGCATGTGACTCCCCTGGCCTCCCTCTTTGAGACACAGTGGACCTGCCTGGGAGCCGTGTCCTAATAAACCTCTTTTATACTTTGTTAATCTGGTTTTGTCTGACCTGTTTGGGGGGGGGGGCTTTCAGTTTCTTTCTTTTTTTTATTGCCTGTTGGTGTTGCATCTGTATAACCACAGAAAGAAAAACAAACAAAAAAAAAAAAAAAACAAGAAAACAGTTTCCTCACTGTCATTCTGCCTTTCACAATCCTCACAATTTTGGAGGAATTTAATTCTCCAATAGAAATAGAATGGAGTTGAACATGGTCATACAGGCATGTAGTCCCAGCTCTTAAGAGGCTAAGACAGGAGATCCTAAGTTAAAAGTCAGCCTGTATTACACAGAGAGAACTTATCTGAAAGAATCAAAACAACCAACCAGCCAGCCAACCAACCCACACAAAACATTAAACAAAAGAAAAAGATAAAACTGGAGATTTGACAGCTGAGAACCTCCTTCCTTGCAGGAAGATGCAATTATTCACTCATCTTTTTTTTTTTTTTTAATTTTATTTCGTTATGTGTATGTACTGGTCGCATGCAGGTCTGTGCACCCGTGTCGTGCAAGCCGCGGAGGTCAGAAGAGGGTCTCGGATTCCCCTGGAACTGGAGTTCTCCTGGAATTGGAGTTTCAGACGGTTCTCGGCCGCCATGTGGGTGCTGGGGATCGAACCATCACCTCATCTTTTTATCTCATATTAAATTTCAGGATAACAGGACTGCTACACATCTTAAGAACAAGTGGAGGCTGGAGAGATGGCCTAGCGTTGAAGAGCCTGCCGACGCTCTTGCAGAGGACCCGGGTCTATCCCCAGCACCACTGGCGGCCGAGGAACCGTCTGAAATCCAATTCCAGGAGAACTCCAGTTCCAGGGGAATCCGAGACCTTCTTCTGCCTCCGTGTGGCATTGCACATCACCGGTGCACAAACTTGCATGCAGACCAATACATCATACACATACAGAAATAATAAAATAAAATAAATTAAAAAAAAAAAAAAAAAGAAAGCAAGTGGAGAATTGGACCCTGGGCAACAATTCTCTCAGCATCAAAAGGAGAGTAATTCCTTCATACCACAATCCCAGCCACTCAGAACCAAAGCAGTGCAGTAACTTCTTTACTACTTACCATTCTGCTATGCAAAGGACCTGACTCTTGGCCTTTAATCCTTCATACTGTCACTCAAAACACATTTTAGATTGGTCTTAATTTTGTTTCTTTTTTTTTTTTTTTCCATTTTTTTGGTCTTTTCGAGACAGGGTCTCCCTGTAGCCCCAGCTGTCCTGGAACTCACTCTGTAGACCAGGTTGGCCTTGAACTCACAAAGATCCGCCTGCCTCTGCCTCCCAAGTACTAGGATTAAAGGCGTGCGCCACCATGCCCGGCATTTTTTTGTTGGCATGGTGAAATTAAAGTTGCTTTCCCTGCTTCATCATTTAAAAAGAAGAGCTCTTTTTCTTTCACTCTTTAGTTTTTTATCTTTTTTTTTGGTCTTTTTGAGGCAGGTCTCCCTTTTAGTACCAGCTGTCCTTCTTTCGCTCTTTAAAAATAATCACTTTTAATTAGCAAAGAAAGTAATGGGTTTCATTACCAAATTTTTGTACATTTCTTTGTTGATCCTCCTCCCCAAATACCCTCCCCAGTTCCCCTGGGCCACATCCCTTCTTCCCTTCTACCTTTCCTTCCCCTCAATGCCCTGGAAAAAGAAGTCTTCAACAGTTAGCTTCTTAATTTCCTCTTTTGTGAAATGTGATACTGTTCTACCCTCCTACAATTGAGCTACCATATGCAAAAGAATCTAGCAGGGTGTGGTGGTGCACACCTTTAATCCCAGCAAGGCAGAGGCAAGCGGATCTCTGAGTTCAAGGCCAGCCTGGTCTACACAGAGAGCTCCAGGCCAGCTGGGAATAAAGGGAGACCCTATCTCAAAAACACCCACCCCCAAAAAAGGTTAGTGTTGAGTACCAGGGTTCGATTCCCAGCATCCATAAGCCAGGCATGGTGGCGCACGCCTTTAATCCTAGCACGTGGGAAGGAGAGGCAGAGAAGCAGAGAGAGAGGCAGAGAAGCAGAGAGAGAGGCAGAGAGACAGAGAGGCAGAGACAGGCAGATCTCTGTGAGTTCAAGGCCAGCCTGGTGTACAAAGAGACCCTGTCTCAAAAAAAAACCACTAAATATCCTGTTTCATCTAAAGCTTAAATAATTCTTTTATTAGTTCATCGTATTAGTCTATGAACTCTCTCAAGGTTTATTTATTCTTATTTTCTGTATGTATGGTTTGTGCACCACATGCTCGCAATGCCCATGGAGGCCTGAAGAGGCCTTTGGACCCTGGGAAGTAGAGTTACAGGAACCATAAGATGCCATATGGGTGCAAGAACAACAAGAGTGCTTAACTACTAAGCAATCTCCCCATCCCAGTCTAAGCTCTTTTAATGTACTTAATGAAGATATCCTAGAATATGTTTGGACATTCATTTAGCCACTAGCACGCTCCATGAGGTGGACAAAGTATCTTGTATTTACTCATGAATCTCTCTTCCCTCGTAATTATGTACATAATTTAGATATAATAAATGTCTAAAAAATATCTTGTGATGCAAAATGAAGGGATAGAAGAATCCCGTGCTAATACAGGTAATTAGAAGGGCATCTTTAGGGGCTGGAGCGATGGCCTAGCGGTTAAGAGCGCCGACCGCTCTTGCAGAGGACCCGGGTTCGATCCCCAGCACCCACATGGCGGCCAAAAACCGTCTGAAACTCCAATTCCAGGAGAACTCCAGTTCCAGGGGAGTCCGACGCCCTCTTCTGACCTCCGCGGCATTGCACGTCACGGGTGCACAGACTTGCATGCAAACAATACATTCATACACATACGGAATAAAATAAAATTAAAAAAATTAAAGAAAAAAAAAACAAAAAAAAAAAAAGGCATCTTTACCAGAGCGTGGTGGTGCGGCATGCCTTCAATCCCAGCACTCGGGAGGTCCAGAGGCCGCCAGCAGAATCTACTAGGAGTTCCAGGCCAGTCTGCGATAAAGGGAGACCCCAGTCTCAAAAAGACAAAAAAAAAAAAAAAAAGAAGGATCTTTTCCAAATACCTTGAAAACTCCTAGGTCTCCAGCACTATTGATATTCACAATGCTGTATTCAACAGAGCAACAGTGTTTCACAGAGGCTACCACACCCACAATAAAGTAAAAGGGTAGGAAGAATCTAGGAACAGCTGCAGACTCGAGGCAAGTGAGCCCCAGACAAGACTAAATACTTTTTTCTGCTGTTATTCAATATGGTGCTCAAAGTCTTACTACCTAGAGCAACTGAAAGAAAGGGGGAGGGTGGGAGGAAGGGATAAAAATAGTAAAGGAAAAAAAAAATCAAATTATCTCTATAATTAAGATCGTATAATCAGAGCTGGGCATGGTGGCTCACGCCTTTAATCCTAGCACTTGGGAGGCAGAGGCAGGCGGATCTTTGTGAGTTCCAGGCCAGCTGGGGCTACAGGGAGACCCTGTCTCAAAAACAACAACAACAACAAAAAAAAATATATCATATACTCAGATCTTAGAGAAAACCCCAAGGCTGTCATACCCCTAGAATAATGTAATTTCTCACCAATTGCAAAATACGTATCCTTTTATTTACAGTTAAGTATCACAGGCAGCACTCATCAAAAAAGCTTCTTTTACACCAGACAAAGACTATTACAGAGTACTGCAACTGATCACATACACTGTGTGTGAATTACCCAAGCCTAAGTAAGTGGTACATCTACGATGCAACCTCAATACCTAAGGCTCATGCAACACAGACGAGATAAAGAAGACACAACTCTCTCAACTCTCATTAAGGAAGTTCCCTCAATAAGCAGAGGTCTGGGAACACGAAAGGGCACAAATAGCAAAAACATCAAGATTAGGGGTCTGCAAAGCGTGAGTCCTTGGACAGGACTCCTATATTAAACTTCACTCACCCAGGGCTCAGGAACCATTGTAGAAGGGGAGTGTAACAGCCAGGGGGGAGGTTCATGACCATATGGAAACAGAATCCTACAAGCTCTAGGGACCCTGTTCATATGATCCTACAGCATAGTGTCAGCATACACAAGACCTATGCCAACTTTGACAAAACCCATCACAGAACTGTGGAAATAGGCAGTAGGTTCCAATCTTAGCAGAACTATTGGTAGCTGATCGCTGCTGGGTGAGGAAGAGCTGATCTTCTTAAAGTGAGAGACTCTGGATGGGCTGACTAGACCCCAATTACTGAACTTCCCCTGAGGAACATCTAAGAACAATAACTTGACACAATAGGCCTTAGCACAAATGAGAGTATGAATGAATTCTATTGGGACACCGTGGAACAGTGCCAGTGGAAAGGGGTGTAAAGGGGCTAAGACTGAGATGTTCTGTGTGAGATACACAAAAGTTCAACAAAAAAAATTTAAAGATAATATACTTAAAAGACTCTAAAGACTCCATCAGAAAACTTTTAGATATTATCAACACTTTACATGAAGTGCCTGGATATTTAAAAAAAAGAATCCATATATAAAAATTAGTAGCTTTTCTATAAAAAAATAAACTTGCTAAGATAAAAAAAAAAATCAAGAAAAAAATCCTAATCATAAGAGAGTCTAATTAAAATATCTGAAAATAAATCTAACCATGAACTTGAACACTGGAGGGATCACAATACTTGATCTCTAATTATACTACAAAGTTACGATAACAGCAAAGTCCTGGCACAAAATAGAAACAAAGACCAATGGAATAAAACAGAGAACCCAGAAATAAGCCCACACAGCTACAGCCATGCATTCTTTGACAATGGTGCCAAAAACATATATTGGCAAAAAGACAGCCTCCTGGACAAAGAAACAGGATGTCTACATGTAGAAGAACCAAACTAAACCCCCAATCTTCCACCCAGGAGACTTGTTTGGGGGGGCATGTTAATTCATAATGTATCAAAGATCTTAAAATAAAAGAAAGAAACTCTGAACTTGCTAGAGGACATCTGGAGATCCAGGAATGGGCAAAGACTTTCTGGAAAGAATTCTAATGGCACAGAAAATAAACTCAAGAATGGACAAATGGATCATGTGAAATTTAAAAGTTTCTATATAGCAAAGAAAACAAAGTGTTAAGACAATCTATAGATGGGAGAAAATCTTAGCCAACTAGACATTAGACTGGGAATTATCTAGAATATACAAAGAACTCCAAAAGTTACCCCCTAAAAAAGTCATAAAATAAATGAACCAATGAATTGAACTGACAATTCTCAAAGAAGAAATACAAATGTCCAGTAAATGTCTGAAATTATGTTCAACATCCTTAGTCATTAGAGAAAAGCAAATATAACTACATTAAGATTCCTTCTGACCCCAATCAGAAAACAGGGCTAAGGTATAGTTGAGCTGTACAGTGCTTGCCTAGCATAGCCGAGGCCTTTATATTTAACCTCTAGTACTGTTCCACTCACCTTCACTTCACACAAATCCATGCCCCCCTCAACACACACAAAAAGATAAATTCTCACAAGGATGTAAATTAAGAAGACAGAAATGTAAATTTGTATAACCACTAATCAGTTCCTCAAAAAAAAAAAAACTAGAACCACCAGATGATAGAGCCATACCACTCCAGGATACATACCACAGGATTCCAAGTCTCTATACCACAAGACACTTAAACATCCATATTTCTTGCTGCACTACTCAAATAGTCAAGATATAGAATAAGCCTAGAAGTCAATTAACAGATGAATGGATAAAGGTATTTTCAGGAAAATGATAGGAGAGACCATTATGTTAAGTGAAATAAGCCAAACTCAGAAAGACACTGTGGTTTTACCTCATACAGAGAATTTAGATTTAAAAGAGTCCATGCGTGCATGTGCGAGTGTCTCTGTGTGTGTGTGTGTGTGTGTGTGTGTGTGTGTGTGTGTGTGTGTGTGTGCATAGGACACAGAAATAGAAAAAAGACTACAATAGCAGGGAATGATGGATCTCTGTGAAATCCAGACAGATCAGCCTTGTCTACGTAATGAGGGGTCCAGGCCAGCTGTAGCTACAGGGATACCCTGTCTTAAAGAAAAAAAGGGGGTGAGGGACAGAGGGAGGTAGGAGAACAGACTATAAAAGGAGGTCTAAAGGGAGAGAGGAACAAGGGAGCAATGGACTACACATGTGTGAAACACAAGAAGAGACTATTTAGAGGGAGGAAGGGTACCAGCAGGGGAAACAAGGACGGAAGGGCAGTAAGGTGAAGGGTATGAGAACAGTGATATATGTGAAGCCCATTTCTTTATATGCTAATTTAAAAAAAAGGAAAATTAAGAGGAAAATAAACAGTGGCAAATGGATGGGGAATTTAATTCTAACATTTTTCAAAAGCTTTACAAACGTTGCTTAAATCATACCTGAGGAATAATCTTCTTTTTCTTATTATTTGCTGCATTGGGTCCAGAAAACAGCTTCTCTAAGGCAGCTAATGCTGCACTTGCCTTTGCCACTTTCTTATTTGGACCTGCGCCTCTGAATTTCTGACCATCTACTTCTACCTGAAATTAAAAAAAAAACCACCACTTTGCAGTTACCTCATGTAATTCCTGTTATGTGGTTTTAATGAGACATCCTAATAGAAAAATACCAAAAGTTAAATAATGCTTTTAATAAAAGAAAGAAACCTGATGGAAGTCTAGAATGCTTTTTACCCATCTGTTCAAGGATATCCTATGTCCACCATGAGACAGATGAAAACTAAGGTACATACCTCCATTACAAAGCGCTTGTCATGGCTTCCACCTGTCTCTGAGATGAGTTCATACTTGAGACCTCTTCTTTTTTCATTGAGCTCCATTACAGGATTTTTGCCACTTGCTGTAAGGATAGGGCCCTGAGTTCTTACCTAAAAAAGAAATGAATGCTGAGGGTTCAATCAAGTAAGAATTTATAGCAAACTCTTATTCACACCAGCCATGGTGGTGCATGACAGCACTTGGGAGGCAGAGGCAGGTGGATCTCTGTGAGTTCAAGGCCAGCCTGGTCTACATAGAGAGCTCCAGGCCAGCTGGGACTAAAGGGAGACCCTGTCTCAAAAAGATCCCCTAAAAAAAATTATGTATGTATATGAATGTACTGTCTGCATGTAGGTTTGTGCGCCCATGTCATGCAATGCCACAGAGGTCAGAAGAGGGCGTTGGATTCCCCTGGAACTGGAGTAAAAGACGGTTCTTAGCTGCTATGTGGGTGCTGGAGATCAAACCCGGGTCCTCTGCAAGATCAGTCCATACTCTTAACCGCTAGGCCATCTCACCAGCCCCCTTATAAGACTTTTTATGCCAAGCAAATGACCCCCTCCCTTCCTCACTCTATTCTGTCTCTCTCTTCCTCTCTCCACGTAAGTTAAACTATTTTAAATGAAATTAGAGCTCTCCACTCCATTACCGCAAAATGTAAACAGTTTCCACTACCAAAACCTCTATATTCTCATGCAGCTGCTAACAGTACAGCCCACATTGCTCTGCCCTTTCTAATTCCCTTTGCACCTAGTCATCTGAACTTTTATAAACCCCTTCTTCTTCTGGTAAATATAACCCTACCAACAAAATAATACTGGCCAGTCACTACCACCTGTGAATGAGCAGTAGTCTCCATAGCCAGGGGCCTCTGTCAGTCCTCTTCAGTATTGCACGAGAGTCCACTGTGTCTTCCTCAGAGTGAAGACCCCAGAAGTGTTCTCCATACTCACCAGCCGACTTGACACAGGTACTGTCAAATCCAGGTCATTACAGCAACTCTTTTTTCAGCCCCAAATACCTTCATTCCCTCTATGCCTATACTGCTCTCATGTTATACAGCTGTGTACTGCTCTCATGTTACATATCCATGTACTGCTCTCATGTTATATAGCAATGTACTGCTCTCATGTTATATAGCTGTGTACTGCTCTCATGTTATATAGCCATGTACTGCTCTCATGTTACATATCTGTGTACTGCTCTCATGTTACATATCCATGTACTGCTCTCATGTTATATAGTTGTGTGTGTGTGTGTGTACTAGTCACAGCAACTCCTTTGAGATTTCACATTATTGCATTTATTTGGATCACTTGTTATAAACGTCTTTTTTTTTTTTAATCTTTTCTGCATGAGAACACCTTCAGACTCTAAGCACAATGTCCACAGCACATAGAGCTAAGTACTTACTGAAATGGACTTGTGTCCTTAAAAAAAAAGTCTTAAAAAAAGTCTATTAAGCCCTCAATTATTACTTTTTCTTACAACTGAGGGGAAAAAAAGGAATTTTTAGGTGAAAGTTCTTGTTACTGTCCTGAAGCTAGTCTCCATATAAATAAAACACATTCAACATTGGCCCTGTGAACCCTTCCCCTCAATGTATAGTATAGTACTTGCATTTCAACCTAAAGTATAATCTGGGGCCAAAAATTCAGGGCCTAGGACTTCCTCTGATTCTGAGATACACTCTGAGTCTATGCTTTCCTGTAGGAATGCACCAACTATTATGGCCCTATACATATACATGGGCTTGGCACACACTTCAAAATATCTGTTTCCGGGGCTAGAGAGATGGCTCAGCAGTTAAGAGCACTGACTGCTCTTGCAAAGGACCCGGGTTCGATGCCCAGCACCCACATGGTGGCTAAGAACCGTCTTTGACTCCAGTTCCAGAGGAATCCAACGCCCTCTTCTGACCTCTGCGGCATTGCACGACATGGGTGCACCAACCTACATGCAGACAGTACATTCATACACATAAAAAATAAATAAGCCGGGCATGGTGGCACGCGCCTTTAATCCTAGCACCTGGGAGGCAGAGGCAGGCAGATCTTTGTGAGTTCAAGGCCAGCCTGGTCTACAGAGTGAGTTCCAGACAGCTATGGCTACAGGGAAACCCTGTCTCGAAAAGACCAAAATAATAATAATAATAATAATAATAATAATAAATAAATAAATTTTTAAAATCTGTTTCCTCTACTAGCCTTTAGGATGATTTTTGGTTTTGTTTGTTGTTTTTTTTAACTTTTTTTTTTTTTTGTCTTTTCGAGACAGGGTCTCCCTGTAGCCCCAGCTGTCCTGGAACTCACTCTGTAGACCAGGCTGGCCTTGAACTCACAAAGATCTGCCTGCCTCTGCCTCCCAAGTGCTAGGATTAAAGGCGTGCGCCACCACGCCCGGCCGTTTTTTTTAACTTTTTTATTGGCTTTTGTTTTTGTTTTTGTCATTCAGTTCTTATTCACATTCTTGATACATTATAACTGTTACATACTAGAAGTACCTTCCATGGCCAGCAAAAGGTAAATGCTACTTAAATTTGGGTGTATTTAAATTTTGCACAGTATAAAGATATTGACAGATGATGTTTTGTTTTTTACACAGAATCTCCCTGTAGCCCCAGCTGGCCTGGAACTCACTCTGTAGACCAGGCTGGCCTTGAACTCACAGAGATCCGCTTGCCTCTGCCTCCCAAATGCTAGGATTAAAAGGATTAAAGGCGTGTACCACCACACCCGGCTTAAAGATGGTTCTTAGCCACTATGTGGGTGCTGGGAATGGAACCCAGGTCCTCTGCAAGAGCAGTTGACACTCTTAACTGCTGAGCCATCGCTCCAGACCTGACAGATGATTTTTTAAAGTTCGGTAAAAGATCAAGACATATAACTGCATGAAAATATGGCAGCCTTCATAAAAATATTCAGAAATTAGTCTGTGTTACAATTAAGGGAAAACGACTAGGTATGGCGGCACACACCTGTACTTGGGAGGTGGAAGCAGAAAGATCAGGTATTCAGGGACCCAGGATCAAAAGCAAACAAAGAGCAGAGCTTGGGCTGCAGCTCCACACTGCCTTGCACACATGAGATCCTATGTCTGAGACCCAGCACCACCAAATAAACGAGCAGAAAATGAGTAAGATATGCCTCTCGAACATAGACATTTAAATATGTTATGGATTTTTTAAACTCATTCTTTTCCTTATCTCTAAAATTTTCTACAGCACAAATATCACAATTTTCTTCTAAGGAAAAATTAAAGTCTACCTCTAAGGTACTGGAGGTTTCAGTTGTAGAATTTCCAGTATTATTGCTTGAGTTTGAAGACACTGTTTCATTTTTGCTTTCATTATCTGATTTTTCATCGGAACTCATACATTCAATATCTGCATCAAAACCTGTTGGATATCCCATTGCCTGTAAAACCTGTACAAATTACATTGAAGTACATTTTTATTCAGATACTAAAGATCAAAATGATAGCTGAAATTCTGAGATTAAAAAGTTTCAAACTTATAACATTTAGTTTCATTAAACATCTTTAAAGATCAAGACAGTGCTACATCTATAAACCCTTGATTCAATGAGTTACACCTACCAGGAGTAGGTAGCACTGCATGAAAATGGAAAAGCCTCCTCACACTAATTAAATTCAATAAAGACCTCAGAAGTATAAACTTGAAGCTCAATTAATTTGGAGGTGAGGCAGAGAGAAAAAAACAAAAAACCAAGCATAGTTAGGTTCAAATAGAATGAGGAAGCAACTCAAATTGCAAACTGAAAAGGAAAACGGAACTGAGGTGGGGGGGACCCTGAGACTCTAATCCTATCAGCTTCTTCTGGTCTTCAATTTTCCAATCTGCAAAACAAGAAGACTGGATTAGCTAACCTCTAAATTCTATGACTCAGCAATGAAGGAAAATTGGTACCAAAAAGGAATCAAAAATTGTTTTTAAAGCTTCAAATCATTTTGCCTATTGATTCCCTATCATCCTCCCTCTCTCAAGGCTTCATTGCCTCATAGCTACCTCCACTACTCAAATTTCTATTTCTATTCAATGACTGAGACCTCTCAGTTTTTGTGAAATAAAGCTTCCAGAATAATGTGCATGTGTGCCTGTGAACAAGTATGTACTTTCCACATATTTCTCATCTTTGATCATCTCCTTCCGGATTGCACTGCTTTTTAAAAATTCGTTTATTTTTATTTTATGTATATGAGTGTATTGCCTGCATGTGTGTGAGTGCACCCGTGTTGTACAATGCCCACAGAGGTCAGAAGAGGGTGTCAGATCTCCTAGAACTGGAGTTAGAGAATTGAACCTGGGTCCTGTGCAAGAGCAGTTAATGCTCTTAAATGCTGAGCCATCTCTCTAGCCCCAGATTACACTGGTTTTACATGTACACACAAAAAAGAACTCACTAGAATCCTTAGGTGTCTTTTCAAAGTACATTAATACTGCTTCGTGAGTTATTAACTAAAACTCTGTAAAAAATATTTTTTTTTTTATTTAAAGTGATAAGGATCAAACTCAGGGCCTTGACCCACAATATACCCACTCACTCTAAACTACTCTCTCAGCATTAACTAAAGCAATTATTTCAAAGGATACATGGATATGATCTGAAAGATCACTGCATTTGCTTTAAATAAACTTAACAGCTTTGAGTTGCTGAAGTGTACAAGCATCATCCTATTTTTTTATTTTTTTTTTTTTTATGTGTATGGGTGTACTGTCTGCATATAGGTTGGTGCACCCATGTCGTGCAATGCTGCGGAGGTCAGAAGAGAGTGTCGGATTCCCCTGGAACTGGAGTTAAAGACGGTTCTTAGCCTCCATGCGGGTGCCGGGATTCGAACCCAGGTCCTCTGCAAGAGCAGTTGGCGCTCTTAACTGCTGAGCCATCTCTCTAGCCCCATAATCCTATCTGTTATAACAACTGTACTTAATAGGGGACTCAAAAAGCTGTTACAGTGGTCACACAAGTAAGAACCCAGCCTCTGTAGACAATGGCATCCTTTATGAAGGATCAGAGAAAACTCTAAATAAAAACACGAAAAGGTGCTTAAGTAGAGCTCGGCAATAATAACAAAAACCTTAGTATTAATTCATTCAATGCAACATGGAGAAAAGCCAAGAACCATTTTTTTAAAAAATTTAAGTTCTGGGGCAGTTAAGAGCAGTTAAGAGCACTGACACGCCAGGCATGGTGGCAACATGCCTTTAATCCCAGCACCCGGGAGGCAGAGGCAGATGGATCTCTGTGAGTTCAAGGCCAGCCTGGTCTACATAGCCAGCTGGGACTAAAGTGAAACACTGTCTCAAAAAGCCCCCCCAACCCCCAAAAAAGAGTGCTGACACTTCTTACAGAGGACCTGATTTCAGTTCCCAACACCCAATGGTAGCTAATAACCATCTATAACTCCAGTTCCAGGGGATCCAACGCCCTCCTCTGACCTCCACAGGCACTGCATGGCATGGGTGCACTTACACACATGAGGGCAATACACTCACGCACATAAAATAAAAATATTAAAATTCTAAGTACTAATGGTTCCAGGCCAGCTGGGGCCGCAGGGAGATCCCCCCCCCCCAAAAAAAGGAAGAAACACAAGTTTTAGGGAGCCATTAGTTAGCATCTAACTGCACAGAAAAATCTGCCACTATGCTAAAACACCTGAAAATTTTAATGAACTGCAAGTTGCTATGAGGTCACTAGCATACAGTAAAGGTTATTATATGGAAAAGAGTCCACTAAGTATCACTGCATCATGGGTGCCTTTCAAGGACATCACTGATATCCTATTTTTTGAGAATCTACCCAAGGAGAAATGCCCACCTGATCTGTATACCAAAATAACTTTGTGACTCTCATAAATCAACCAACTGTTCTTATGTCACAGTGTATTTCTTTTTAGTATTCTTTTTTTTTTTTTTAATGTGTATGAATGTACTGTCTGCATGTAGGTTTGTGCACCCGTGTCGTGCAATGCTGCAGAGGTCAGAAGAGGGCACCGGAGTCCCCTGAAACTGGAGTTAAAGATGGTTCTCAGCTGCAATGCGGGTGCTGGAGATCGAACCCGGGTCCTCTGCAAGAGCAGTCAGTGCTCTTAACTACTAGGCCATCTCTCCAGCCCCATCACAGTGTATTTCGCTAGCTTTTTACATTACTTGCTACACAATTTAGCTCTAAATTTGTGACTTATTCTCAAAAATACAGTACAGCTCAGATGCTAAGCTATTTCTTCAGCCTTGCTCTTGGATCAATTCATAGCAGCATTTTAAACATACACCCTCATAATCTGTAGAAGCTCCATTTATAAACAAGTCAGAATATATTGTTGGGAATTCTTCCTACTTTGTTACTATTTTTACTCATTGTTCTAATCACTATCTGACACATATACTTTTTTATTCAGGTTATTTGTCTCTTGATCCTATTCACACTAAATCTGTAAACTCTTTTATATCTTAGTACTTAGGATGATGTTTGAGCTAGATTAATATACTTGCAAATGAAATGCATATGAAAAAGACCAATTCTATTTCATATCAGACATGACAGAACTTAAAATGAAAATTAACTTCCAATGCACATTATCTAAAACATTTTGGCATCATTCTACAAGAAATCAAATGTATTTATTATTTGGAGATTTAATTATTTGGAAATTTTCTACAACTATACACACATGATTGATTGGTCCAATCTCCAATACTATTTCCTACAGAAATATTCTGAACAGAGCATTATCATGCACAAAGACACTAGGCAAATTTCTTTATGACAGAAAATGACAAATATCCAATGGCTAAAGAACCCCTGGAGAGAAAAAAGGTTTAAACAAGTAACACAACATCCATATCACAGTAACCACAGACATAAAAATTACCTGTGGGAAAAAAATAAAATAAAATAAAATAAAAATTACCTGTGAAGACTTCAATAACACAGAAAGCACTAATGAAACATTAGCCAAAAAATATTAGAAGATAAAATTACGGGGCTGGAGAGATGGCTCAGGGGTTAAGAGCACTGACTGCTCTTGCAGAGAACCTGCGTTCAATTCCCAGCACCCACATGGTGGCTAAGAACCATCTTTAACCTTTTTTTTTTTTTTTAATTTTTTTTAATTTTTTTTATTAATTTTATTTATTTCTGTATGTGTATGAATGTACTGCCTGCATGCAAGTCTGTGCACCCGTGTCGTGCAACGCCGCGGAGGTCAGAAGAGGGTCTCGGATTCCCCTGGAGCTGGAGTTCTCCTGGAATTGGAGTTTCAGACGGCTCTCGGCCGCCATGTGGGTGCTGGGGATTGAACCCGGGTCCTCTGTAAGAGCAGTCGGTGCTCTTAACCGCTAGGCCATCTCTCCAGCCCCATCTTTAACCTTTAATCCTTTTAATCCTAGCATTTGGGAGGCAGAGTCAGGTGGATCTCTGTGAGTTCAAGGTCAGCCTGTCTACAGAGTAAGTTACAGGCCAGCTGGGGCTACAGGGAGACCCTGTCTCAAAAGAAAAAAAAAAAAAAAAAAAAAAAAAAAAAGAAAGATAAAATTACATTATACACTAGAAGCCCAACTTGGAAACAAACCAAAGAAAATAAAACATACTAAATATAAATATTATCAATTTTGCTTCAGAAATATGCTGACATACCTTTTTTTTCTGTGTTTTCTAAATTCCATAATCAATACATCTTTTATTGGCAAATGAAAAAGAAAATACTTTACCTTCACTGCTACATGAAGTTTTGCCGTCTTCTTGGATGGCCCTGAGGCTTCATATGTTGTGCCATCCACATCTACAGACATTGTGAAGACCGGGGCATGGACAGGGCCTGACTGTGACAAGAGCTTATACTGAAGTCCAGGCCTGATCTGATTTAACCTCATTAGTGCATTCATAAGATCTATTGCTTTACTATCCAGGACTGTTAAAAAAAGAGAGACAAATAAGATCAGAAATTAACTAGAAAGCCATTTTACTTTAATCTATTCATTTGTAGCTCCTATTTATTTATTTTTTTATTAGTATTATTTATCTTTTGTATGTGTATGAATGTACTGTCTGCATGCAGGTTTGTGCACCCGTGTCGTGCAATGCCGCGGAGGTCAGAAGAGGGTCTCAGATTCCCCTGGAACTGGAGTTCTCCTGGAATTGGAGTTACAGACGGTTCTCAGCCGCCATGTGGGTGCTGGAGATCGAACCCGGGTCCTCTGCAAGAGCGTCGGTGCTCTTAACCGCTAGGCTATCTCTCCAGTCCCTGTAGCTCCTATTTAAACCACTATAAATTTCTCATGTAATTTTTAAAAATTGAGAATTTCAAAATGCACAAATTCAATAGTTTTTAAATTACTTATGCTACTATCTAATATGGTATGAAAATATGTTACTATATCCTTGCGTTTATTTCCATTTGCCAACACTGCTATCAAGAAAGTTTCTTCAGTGCCGGGTGTAGTGGCGCACGCCTTTAATCCCAGCACTCAGGAGGCAGAGGCAGGCAGATCTCTGTGAGTTCAAGGCCAGCCTGGTCTATCTAGAGAGTGACAGGACAGCTGGGACTGTAGGGCGACCCTGTCTCTCTCAAAAAAGACAGGAAAAAAAAAAAAAAACACCAAAAAGTTTTTTCAATTACTAATGTTGACAATTAAGATTTATTCTTAACTTCTTTCTCAGGAAACACCAAATGGCAGAGGATAGCAGTGAAGCAGGAGTATCCAGAGGACCCAGTGGGCCAGGCTTAGGGGGTCCAGGCATAGGAGGCCACAGCAGCTTCCATGGAGGATTTGATAGTGGTCATAGAAGCCATGGTCAGGGCCATGGGGCTCATAGAGGCAAAGCTGAAGACAAGGAGTGGATGGAAGATCAAGTACATAAAAGAATGTGAGATTACTGACTTCTTCCTGGAAGCATCCCTTAAGGAAGAGGTTTCAAAAATTATTCCAGTGCAGAATCAGACTCAGGCTAGCCAGTGGACCAGGTTCAAGGTTTCTGTCACCACACTCATGTAGCTCTGAGTATTGAGTGCTCTAAGGAAGTACCCACTGCCATTCAAGGGGTCACCATCTTGGCCAAGCTTTCCACTGGCCCTGTACAGAAAGTCTACTGTAAAAACAAGACTGGCAAGCCCCATCCCATCCCACTCAAGCTGACGTGCTACTGTGGCTCTGCACTGGGGACCTCATCCTTGCCCCCAGAGGCACTGGCATCATCTCTGCTCTTGTGCCGATGAAGCATCTGCTGATGGCTGGTACTGTTGACTGCTGCACATCTGCCAGGAGCTGAACTGCCACCCTGGGCAAGCTCAAGAAGGCCAGGCTTTGATACCGTTTCTAGGACCTACAGCTACCTGACTCCTGACCCCTGCCTTCCTCAAGTCTCCCTATCAGGAATTCACTGACTATCTTGTGAAACCCGCACCAGAATCTCCAAGCACAGAACCCCAGCTCCAGCTGTGGCTACTATATAGGGCTTTTATCTGAGAAAAAAATAAAGTAAATTAAGTCTGTTTGAAAAAAAAAAAAAGAGAGATTTATTCTTAAAAGCTTATTAACTCAAGCCTATCAAATTCATTTGTTTTGTTTTTTAAATTTTCCTGAGCCTAGAAATCTTCTCTAGTTCACACTGATAAAAATAAGGGCTTTACATACTTTTCCTTAAGTTTCGTTTCATCTTCTTATTGGGATCTTTATCATCTCCTAATCCATCTTCAAAGGGCCTTTTAAGAGCTGAAGACCCAGCACCTAAAGAAAAATTGAGATCTTCACTATGAGTCAAAAGAATGATCATATTTCATATGTTTAAGTAGACAAAGGTCAAAAATCACAATGAAGATCACACTCATTTTTTTCATTCATCAATTAATATACAAAATTATCTAGAATCTGAAATGTTCTTTTGAAACATTATCACTTTTTATAAATGCCTATTTTACTTTTATTCATGTATACACACAAATATCTAAGAATATACTATGATCTGAATGTTTCTGTCCTCCTGAATATAGTGAATTTTGGTCTTGGGAGGAGATCCACAGCCCTGATGAAGTAGATTATGTACCTATAAAATACACCTGAGATAGTCTACCTCCTTCCACAACGTGAAAATACATAACAGGTACCATCTGTAAGTAATGGATTCTTGCCAGATACTAATTCTACTGAAGCCCAAATCTCAGACTTCTAGCTTCCAGAACTATGAGTAATACATTTTGTCACTTACTTTTCTTTCTTTTTTTCCTCTTTTCATTTTTGAGACAGGGTCTCCCAGTAGCCCTAGCTGGCCTGAACTCAGCAGAGATTCGCCTACCTTTGCCTCCCAAGTGCTGAGGACTTTCCTTTTTTTCTTTTCTTTCCTTTTTTTTTTTGGGGGGGGGTGTCTTTTTTGAGGACAGGGTTTCCCTATAAGGCCCCAGCTACCTGGAACTAAACTCACTATGTAGACCAGGTGCTGGCCTTGAACCCGTAGAGATTCATCTGCCTCTGCCGTGAAGCAGTGTTTATGCCAAGGAACAATAAATCCTGATGATGAGATAACACAAAATTTCAGTCTCATTACAAAATTTCCCTAGAAATATCTTGAAATCATGTGGCATAAATATCTTGAGTGTAACTATCCTGAAGAAAAGTCCTCGAGCTGGGTGTGTGGCACACACCTTTAATCCTAGCACTTGGGGA
>VZQC01014654.1:2083425-2132160 GCA_009823505.1 Rhizomys pruinosus
AAAAAAAAAAAAAAAAAAAATCTGGCAATACCCAATGTTGCTGAGAATATGAGAATACAGGACAACAGGAATTTTCATATACTACTTAGGTGGGAGAGGAGGCTGGTCAATCTGCTAGATCACTTACTGCCTACAGTATTTCCAAAACACATACATCAGTGAGTACTCATAGCCATACTGTGGGTGGCAGTAAGAAACTAAAGAATCAAATGTAGAATGGGTCTCCAGCACTGGAGAGGCAGAGGCAGGCACACCTTTGTGAGTTGGAGGTTAGCCTGGTCTGCATAATGAACAAGCTACAAGCTGGCCAGTGAGAATCTATACACATACACACACACACACACACACACACACACACACACAAAGGAGATCAAAAAAATTGTGAAATAATCAAAACGGACACTAAAGAGCTATTAAGATAAATAAACTATTGCAGCACTACGAATTGACCTCAAACAGTACTGTACAAAAAGAAGCCAGTCACAAAAGATTAAAAATGCAATTCAGTTTCTAGAACACTCAAGGAAAATTAAATGAAATGATTTATGCAAATGGACATAGAGGTGGGAAAGCTAAAGGAAAATATAGAAAAATGACTGTCAAAAAGTCAGATGGGCCAGGCCTGGTGGCAGTAAATACTTGAGTACTAAGAAAGTCTTATAGGAGCCCAGAGCTAAGCATGGTGGTGCACGCCTTTAATCCCAGCACTTAGGAAGCAGAGGCAAGCAGATCTCTGTGAGTTCAAGAACAGCCTGGTCTACATAGCCAGTTCCAGGCCAGGTGAGGTTACAGAGAGATCCTGTCTCAAAAAGATAAAAAAAAAAAGAGCTGGAATCTGATAGAACATACTCAAATCACAACAAAAAATGAGGAAAAAAGAAAAAGGCTGCTATTTTCAAGATGTATTCTAAAATGGATCTGAGAAACCTTTCTGGTGAAGAAGAGGTTAGAGGTTAAGAGTGAGTTTACTTGGTTATCCTTTTTCAGATAGAAGATGCCATGGAAGGTTTTTATGCTGACAAAAATGACACAGATGAAACTCATGTTGTAAGAGAAGAGATACCTCCTGCAATAATGTCCACTGGTAGAAATGAGACGATTGAGAGGATAAGGCATACTAGACACGTATAAAAACAGATCAAATAAGATGTGGGATGGTTTCTCTTACAGGCAAGCCAATAGCTGGGTTGATAGACACTAGGATGGCAAAACTGACTCCATTTTGTTCTAGCTGACTTTTGCTTTACTCTGTGTTTTTGCCCAGCCATTCCCATAGCAGCCAGGTAGCCATGAAGGCCCAATGGTTTCAGGGGGTACATTATTTCTACAATATTCTCAAACATTTTACCTGAAGACTACTCTCTGTAGACTTAAGAGTTGTTGAGGGCCCAGTGAACTTTTCGACAAATAAAAACAAAACAGTTAAAGCTGGGTATGGTGGCGCACGCCTTTGATCCTAGCACTTGGGAGGCAGAGGCAGGTGGATCTTTGTGAGTTCAAGGCCAGCCTTGTCTACAGAGTGAGTTCCAGGACAGCTAGGGCTACAGGGAGACCCTGTCTCAAAAAGACCAAAAAAAAAAAAAAAAAACCCAAACAAAATAAAAAAAACAGTTAAAACACAAGAATATAAAATAGAATGTAGCCATCATACATCACATCATTCTCTGGCAAACTGTCAACTCGTAAAAGAACACAAAAGATACTCCCTTCCCAAAAGTTTTATTATTATTATTATTACAAGTTAAAACTAGCCTAGTAACACATCCAGGTAACATAACCTCTTACCTAGTTATACCTGCACCTCTATGGAGCCCATTGTCTCTGCAATTCTGAGATACATCTCGATCACTATTACAGACACAAGGTAAGAATATGTCATCAGATGAGAGAAAGGTGGTGGTGCGGAGGGAGAAAGACAGATGTTAAAAGGTTAACTAAGAATACCAGAGAACTCTTGCACTTGTGGAAAACTGCCAAACGACATAAATAGGCCCCATGATGACTTAAAGGGAGAACAGTCAAGATAGCTAGCTGTGTTTATTCCTCCATCACATTCAGTAATGTGGTATGGAAAGAATGATTAGCTTCAACCAGTCAAAATAACCAATAAGGAGATCCAGTAAAGAAGAGAGGCTCAAAAAAGTGATGATCTATGTCAGGGACTGACTGATCCTAATGACTGGCCAGAAAGCACAAGCTGGTGAGGACAAAGTGAAACCAGGAGGAGAATGAAAGGGCGATAAACTGTCGATGAGTTCAAGAGATAAGAGCATTTGACTGAATAATAACCAGAGAAGGCTAGAAAGTGGAACTCTAGAAAAATACAATTATGGAAAGAATGTAGGTACTGTTATTGCTAAAGACAGGCCTAAGGAGTAGACGTCTACAGAATGGATAGCTAAGACATGGTAAAGATAAAATAGATGTCAAAAAAGTGAGACATCCAACTTGCAGGGGGAGGGGATCTTTTGAATATTGAAATAATCAAGAATTACAGGAATAAGATTTAGAGGTGAATGTCAGGTGATAAAAGCATCAAACTGTGAGGGAGATCACCTTATAGCCCATGCAGCTAGTAACTGACAGGGCTAAGACAGACCTTGATGTCCACAGAAATGTGCTGGAATAAGTGTCGGTGTGCCGGTGGGCGCTGGTGGGATGCACCCTTAATTCCTCGCACTTAGGGAGTGCAAGGCAGGCAGATCTTTGTGAGTTCAAGGCCAGCTGGTCTACAGAGCACGTTCCAGCCAGCTGGGGTTACAGGGGAGACCCGTAATCAAAAAAGACCAAAAAGAAAAAGAAAAAAAGAAAATTAAAAGTGTGTGCCACCACACCTGGCCTTTTCTGATTCTATTTTATGCTCTAAGTTGACAGACAAGCAATTCCAAAATTTCTAAAATGTTTATAAAGTTTAAAGTGAAAATCTCTGAGTAAGATAACAAGAGATTATACTACTATCTAGTGAAGAAAAAATTGCTAGTGGGGGCTGAGAGAGATGGCTCAGCAGTTAAGAGCCGACTGCGAGGACCCAGGTTCAATTCCCAGCATCCACATAGTGTCTTTAAACTGGGAATGGTGGCCGGGCCTGGTGGGTGCACGCCTTTAATCCTAGCATTTGGAGCAGAGGCAGGCGATCTTTGTGAGTTCAAGGCCACCTGGTCTACAATAGTGAGTTCCCAGGACAGCTGGAGCTACAGAGGAGACCCTTCTCAAAAGACAAAAAAAAAAAAAAAAAAAAAAAACAGGAATGGTGGCAACCACACCTTTAATCCTAGCACTGGGAGGCAGAGGCGGGCCGATCTCTGAGTTCAAGGCCAGCCTGGTCTACAGAGTGAGTTCCTGGCCAGCTGGGGCTATGGGAAGACCCTGTCTCAAAAAGATTAAAAAAAAAAATTGCTACTAATTAAGTGACCGAAATGAAATTTTCTGTTACTAATCACAAATACATGACTCATTCATTCCATCTATGGAAAATGCCTGATGTCAAATGGATATGTAAGTCCCTTTCAGTAATTTGACTACCAATAAAAGAAAAAACTGCTTTCCTCCTACAAATAGTACTGAATAGTCTATTGTTTCTATGATTATTATTATTATTATCATCATCATTATTTTATGTGTATGAGTCTGCATAATTGTCACCTGTGTCATGCATGCCCACGAAGTGAGAAGAGAGCATCAGATCCCCTGGAACGGAATTGCAGATGGTTGTTGGCTGCCGTGTGCGTCAGAATGAACTCTGGATACTCTGCAAAAGCAGCCGCTCTTACCTGCTGAGCCATCTCTCCAGCCCCAAATGCTTTATTTAATAATAATGATATGGTAGTGCCTAGAGGATTCATTCTCCTCAGGAGTTTACAACGTAAGGCAATGATTCTCAAACGTTTTACCTGAAGACTACTCTGTAGACTTAAAAGTTGTTGAGGGCCCAGTGAACTTTTCGATAAATAAAAAAAAAAATGTTGAAAATAAGAATATAAAACAGATGTAGCCATCACACATCACGTCATTCTCTGGCAAACTGTCAACTCATAAAAGAGCACAAAAGATACTCCCTCCCCAAAAGCTTTATTATTACTACATAACAGTCTTGAAGTTTACAGTTTCTGTTTATTATTTATTTGTTGTTTCTTTGTTTTGGAGACAAGAGTCTCAACCTGTAGGCCAGCGCCCAGCCTCAAACTCATAAAACCACCTGCCTCTACCTCCCAAGTACTAGGATTTTAAGGCAGTGCACCACAGCCAGCTTGAACAGTTTTGACATTATAGACTCCTTGAATTAAGTGACCTTCTATAATTCTGTTGTCCAAACAAATACTTTGGGCAACTGTACTGTCTTGGTCATATGGAAATTAATGGAATATCATGAGTTATAGGAGGGAGGCGCCGTCATAAATAAAAATTATGTGATACCAAGAGGGGCATGGTGATGCATACCTTTAATTCCAGCATGCCAGAGACAAAGAGCAGGCAGATCTCTGTGAGTAGGAGGCAGTCTGGTCTACATACCAAAACCTACCAAGTTCCAGGCCAGCTGAGGGTACATCAACTTGTGCCTCAACAATAAAAAAACAGTCTCTTACTATAATAGGAATGGGGTGGGGGGAGACAGGAGTTAAATGTCTTCTCAGGCACAGAGAAGAGATACATTCACATCTGAACATCTAGAAGTTCACATCTATTCTAAATCAGAAGATGTTTTAACCTGACAATAGCCAATGAAGAAAAATATTAATATCCCTAACAAGAGAGAAATTAACTGCCAAGGCCCCGAACTAGTAGTGTGGTAAGGCGCCTCAAGACTGCCCACAGCTATGCCATATTGAGTCCCATCTGAGCCATAAAGTTAAAAACTTAAAGTATGAAAATTTAAAAAAAAACGCTTATTCTAGCTGAAACTGGGGCGGCAGTTTGAGTAACAGGTCAGCATGTACTTGGTTGCTTAGAAAGAACTCATTCTGCATAGCTTCTGTACTTTATGCTTGGCTTGCTTTTAGAGAATAGGAATTGTTAGGGGCTTTCCACACCTAAGCTTGGGAACTTAAAACTTTTCACCCCTGAATATGGTTTTTCCTATATAAAACGCCTCCCAACTATAGCTTATCACTACACACCCTCAGGTGTGTAATCCTTAGCTGATTAAAGACCTTTGCCAGGCATGGTGGTGCAAAGCCTTTAATACCAGCACTCGGAGCAGAAGGCAGCCAGTCTTTGTAGTTTCAAGGCCAGCCTGGTCCACAGAGTGAGTTCCAGGACAGCTGGGGCTACAGAGAGACCCTGTCTCGAAATGACCAAAATAAATAAAATAAATAAATAAATAAATAAATAAATAAAATAAATAAAAAATAAAAATAATAAATAAATAAATAATACTTTCTAGGGGCTGAAGAGATGGCTCTAGTGTTAAGAGCAGCAACTGCTCTTGCCAGAGGACCGGGTTCGATCCCCAGCACCCACATGGCAGCTGAGAACCATCGTACTCCAATCCAGAACTACTCCCAGTTCAGGGGAATCCAACACCCTCTTCTGACCTCCAGGGCACGGCTCCAAGGTGACAAACCTAATGCAGGACAGTACACTCTACACATAAAAATAAATAAAATCAAAATTTTTTCAAAAATCCATTAAAGACTTTCTAGTGGCTTCATTTTGTGTCTTACTGGTCTTCTCCATGACAGTAGTACATGGTGGAGTCATGATTAGAATCACGGCTACTGGTCATCATCTGCTGACATGCTCATTAGAGTTCAGCCCAGACTAGAACAAAACTCAAAGTTTCCAAGTACATATTTTCTTGCTGCTCCAAACCATGTGGTGTTTACTCTTGAATTGTACCAAAACACTGCTAAAGCATTTGAGGAGAAGGTCATTGGGACTGAAGCAATGTTGGCAGGAAAGAATGGATCCTCCCAACGGTGTATGGCTTCCAACAGACGCAGAACCCACAGCTGGTAGATCTGCAAAACGAAAGACTATGAATAACAAACGCTATGGCCCACACAGACAAATATCGTGGATACAGAGGGGAACTTTTAAAAACGAAGATTTATACTACGCAAGTGGGTAAGAGCACAGATGTGTTATGGACTGCAGTTAATAGAAGTTGAAGTAAGGGAGAGACCAAAAGAAACAACAGAGTGCACGATTGGATAAACGAGTTTGGGAATTTTTTGTTGATAGTTTTTTAACTATTTTTGAGGTCAGGATCTATCTGTATTCAAACGCCGGCTAGCTTATGAGACCATGGCTGGCCGAAAACTTCAAGATACTAACATGCTGGAGACCTCTAGATACTGCAAATTAAATAAGTGGAGACAAGAACAACCGGATATTCGTGCGCAAATGCAAAATAACCAAACATAATAACGGTGTAGTCATACTACCCTTACCTTCATAGCAGGATAACTGACCATCGGATAGCTGCTGAAAAGGGCACTAGACGCATCGAAGAGGGTCCAGCTCCACGTAACGCTTGCTGTAGAAGGCTGGGGCCAAGGCTGAAGTACAAGTAGGCAAGGGGCTAAAGGGATAAACATTACATATTCTAACACAAGTTGCCATAGCCAGTCTACCTTAAATGACAGCTACTAAAATGAATGGACCAATAGATGTACATATTGATCAGCTGCAGTAATAGAGTCGTATAGTAGCTTTCCGATAATTTAAGCAGTGCAGACAATATCACATCACAGAAACAATAGGCAGCTATGAATGGCTTTCATAGTTTACACTATCTATCAACTCTTGTCTAGCGTACCACCTCAGTCTTTGTCGCTCTAACCCGGTGTGCGACTCGGTGGGGCGATGGGGAGAGGGATACGGGTGGCTTCTGTGAGTGACATCATAGGACTCGAGCTCTGTTGGGCTGGCGGCAGTGCACAGAGGATCACTGAAGACCAGGACACGCAACTTGTGAGAACACAGAACGCCTGTGCAAAGAAAAGGAAAAAATGTAGAAGCTAAAAGGAGTTTAGAATGAACACAAAGAGTTAACACAAGAGAAGAAAATAAAGGAAATAATACTCAAGAATTAAAAAGTGCTGAGCAGGGGTGAATTAAAAGTCTGCTCACTACGAGGTAGCAATATTAAGGAGCATTCTGTCATGTTTCAAGTTAGATCCGGAACTGAACTTTAATTTTTACTGGAATTCACCTAACACCAAACTGAGGATACATTACGGTCTGAGAATTTAGAGAATAGCTCAATGAATCATCCCAATCCTTTAAATGGAAAATAAGACCAAATTATTTTTTTTTCTAAATTAATCCGTACTAGACTGCCAACAAAATGAACTTCATACATTTTAAAATCTATAAGCATTTGCATTCTAAATTCAGAGTTTCTTGGTTGAAACGGGCGAAATGCATACGGAACAACAGATTTCCCATAGTAGTACCCTTTAGTTAGTTACAGTATAAAACAAAAATTATAATATTACGAGAAAAGCTATTACAAGCACTCTTTCTAACAACAATAAATTTTACCTAACATTTCAAATAACACAATGCCTATGTATCATTTTCCTAAGCAGAGGACAAACATTTAGCATACATTTAGGACAAATTGAATTAAATTGAGAGCGTTTTCTTATTCTTCTGCTTGAGAGTTTTGAAACGCCTTAACCGGAGAATAGGATTCCAGATGCCAAACAACTCCATAAAGCGCGTGCCAAGACCTAGCCACCAAGCGGGCCCCAAAGAGGTCTAGTTAACAAGTTGACCTATAGACTTTTCACATATAAGCTCTAGTGGCGTAGAGTATATTAAATTAACAAATTAGTACATGCACCAAGTGTTAAAAGGATTCCAGTTAAATGTGAGCTGACATTTCTATCTAAAAGGGAAGCCAAAAAAGTGAAGACAATTTTAATACTTAACCGAGTCTCATTCAACTTACGGCCCCCGAAAGGGGGGGAATGACTGATCAACTTTAGCCCTACAATTTTTTAAATCAATCAAGTTCTTTTAGATATATCTAAAGACATTTATGAGACACAAAATGGTGATATTTATAATAACCCCCCCAAAAAAAAAATTACTAAATGAACTAAGCAGTCCTCTAACAGCTTCCATATAATAATCAAGGGGTAAACAATAACGATACTGATGAGGAGACCTAAATCCTACTTCAAGTTGAAAAACAACTGTAAGATGTCATTCATATAGCCTGCTCCAAGAATAACTAGAGTAAACAAAAGATCGTATCTCTCTATCAAAGCTGGGGGGAGAGGAGGGCACAACCAAAAACTCATGATACTGCATCAAAGAGTTGCCAGAGGTGTATAAATGGAACGACACAGGATTACAAATCTCGTGTAGGACGGTAAATGCGCTTTAGTATGTCGGAGGAAGGCTTGCAGAAAGATCCACGGAATGAGATAAGATCACATTAGATAGATGAAGTAATATCAATTAGTTCTCAAAAAACATTAAAATTTAATACTAATGCAAAATTATTTGTGTCTCCATTTCATGAGAATTAGAAAAGTATTTACACCATTCTATCAGGTAATCTCCCCACAGAAATAGGAAGATACACTGAGGGCAATGGGTCAGGCAAGGAGCTGCATGAGCAGCATGTGATAGGTGAGTGGTCAGCCATCCACACAGAGTAGAAAGCAGGAAAAACGGCTTCTAAAATGTATAAATCTTTTAATCCGAACAAATATATATAGATACGCACACACCATTATAGTAATAATGTGATAACTGTGAATGATGTACAGAGGGAAGAGACAAGTTACAGGCGCATTAAGAAAATAATTCATTAAAAATGCATAATTATTTGTAGGCCAAAACCAGATAATATACACCTTAGCTAACTCTGACGTATAGTCTTCGTATAGATCAACTTATTTTTATGTTGGCTACTGGTACCTGAAAGCTTCAGATTTACTTTTTAATCATATTTAAGTACGTGTACCCATCCGTTCATGGGTGCCCAGGTGGTGGGGACTCTGTTTGCAAAATCACGAAGAATGCGGAGGACAATTACACATGATGTTCAGTCCATTTGCCCTTGCCTAAAACAAACAAAATGGATCCCAATCCCTGTTGGAAAATATATTCTTCACGAAGCGACACTGGTCAGAATAATATTTCTTTAAAAGTAAAATTACCAATTAGCAAATCTATTTACTGGTTTTCAGAAAACCTAAAAAATACAAATTATGAAAAGTAACAACAATTATGGTTCAGAAAGGTATAGACTTTTTTTTTTAAGTTAAAAGGACCATAATTTAAAATTTTCTTTTGTAGACTCATAGCAACCGGCATTCTAGAGCATGTAACTATGCTTAACTTGTACTTATATTTATTATAATAATGTTTATATCTTATAGGCCACCACCTAAAATTCAGAATAGTAAGTCAAAAAGAATTAATCATGGGGAGACAGCACAGTGGTGTAAAGTGCTGTCCTAGCAAAGACATGAAGCATTGTGTTCAAAACCCAGAAACACAGATAAAAAAGGCCAAGCTGTAGTGGACATACTTGTAATCCCAACAATAGGGAGACAGAAACACAAGGATCCCTGAGGCTTACTGGCCCAGCAAGCATAGCCTGCTTGTTGAGTCCTGATCTCAGTGGGACACGTATCTCAAAAAGCATTTTTATTTTTTTTTTTTTTTTTTTTTTTTTTTTGGGGTGGACAGTCCTGAAAAATGACATCAAGTTGGACATCTAAACTCTAACACACATGCAATGAACACATGAATCTGAATAATCATAAACATAAGGCACACAAAACAACCACAAATAACTATTAATGGAAACTACTTAGGTACTTCTCAGATGCAACTCATTCAATCAAAAAATAAACTCTATGAAGTAAAAGTCTCCACCCATTTTATGTAACATACAGTTAAGTGGTAGGTGTTCCAAATGAAAGTCTGACTGACAAGCTACAGAATAGTGAAATAATAAACAAAAATGCCAACCTGAAACCATTTGGCATGTCGAACGAGAAGAAGCCAAGGCATTCAGGCATTTCTGCCTGTCCAATAAGTCCGGAGGGTCTTTCATCATAACATTTTCTAATAGTAAAATGGGATAAAAGAAACAGATACGAGTTGAAGGGGGATTCTTGAACAAATTACAATTTTTTTTTTTAAAAAAACAGCATCAGTTGAGTAACTAATAAAACTACTTCCAGTAATTTTAATGAGTTGGGCTTGTTGTCTTCTTTTTAAAATTATTAAATAAGTCACCAATAGAAATAAAAGTATCTGTGCAAGGTGAACAAGGGAAAGTAAGAAATTCAAATGGCAAATAAAGTTCAGTGACCATTGTGTCCGACAATCAATCTGGGATCTTATTAATGGCAATGTCTACCATCACAGAACAAAAAAATAAGTACATAGCACTTTTTCTTTTGGTAAACTACAAAGGCAGCTTACCAAATAAAGGGACACCCACAACCATAGCAACAAAAACTTTTTTTTTAAAACAAGAAAATGCGGGTTGATGACTGTGTCGGGCCTTAAGAAATTGGAAGCTTTGACAGCCAGGGCATGGTGGCACATGCCTTTAATCCTAGAACTTGGGAAGCAGAGGCGAAAAAAGGCCAATCTTTATGGTGAGTTCAAGGGGCAGCCTGGTTCTACAGAGTTCGAGTCCAGGGACAGCTGGGTCGTTAACAGGGGACTGCCTGCTCTCCAAAAGACCAAAAAAGAAAAAAGAAAATGGAGCTTTTATGTAAGTAACCCAATTAGGGATGATGTGACAAAATATTTGTTTTGTTACAAGAACTGAAAAAGATTCACTAGAAAAGATTTCATACAGTAAGAGAATCACTCACTGATGAGAACGCCCAAGTCCCTCATTTTTCCTGAACCAAAATGGTAACTATTATATATGATATAATTGAAATTGACATTCAAGTTTTATTACCTCTTTTTAAAAGAAATCTCATAGTCTACTACCCAGTTATGATCATTTGATGTGTGCTAATACTCAGAATTAGTCTAGAAAACAGGTGGTCACAAAGCAGTGTAAAGTAATGCAAACATGATTAAACCAATTCCACATACTAGAGAAAATGTCACATGATCTAAAGCCTAATTTATACAGCTAAATTTATTTCCACTAAGCTATTAAGAAATGGGATTTCTAGCCAGCCATGGTGGCCACACCAAGCCTTTAATACTAGCACTTGGGGCAGAGGCAGAGGCAGGTGGATCGTATCGAGGCAGCCTTGGTCCTACAGAGGTGAGTGCCATGGACAGCTGGGGCGTACAGGGCAGACTCTGTCACGAAAAGACAAAAAAAAAAAAAAAGAAATGGGTTCTGGTGGAATGGAAGAGAAGACATGGTGTAAAAAACTGAGAACTGTCTGACACTCCAGTCCCGGGGAATCTGCGACGCCATGGCTTCTGACCAATCCGCAGACATGACGACAAACACCGGTGCAAAGATCTAAAACCAAAAATGCAGGACAGTAATCTCATACACACTGGGGGAAGATAATCAGATAAGAGCAAATGTTACTTGCTCTTGCAGAGACCAGGTTCACATTCACCAACATCAACACTACAAGGACATCTTTACTCTTCTGCCCTCCATAGGCACTTATACAAACATGTATGCAATTATACACAGCAGGCCACAAAAATGCTCATACACATAAACAGAAATAAGGATCAATCCAAAAAAAATTTTTGTAAGTGAGTTTTTTTTTCCAAATTTGATTGACGCTTGTAAAGAAATAAATAGTTTAAAATTATGGTAACTGACACAATTGTTGTTGAGAAATAATACTCTAACCCTATTGACTAGTCATTCTCTAAGAATTCTCTTAAGATACCACAAAAATTGACCATACGTTCCTCTTAGATATCTCTATAGAAGAACTAATGAAGTACATTTTGTACAGCCATAAGAGTATAATCTATATATTGTATATATTTTTAAATGGAGCACAAGAAGACAATACTTTGTTAGTACTCTATAGTGACAAATCGATTATACTGTGATAAATGTTACTAATCAAACCTGATTATGAATGCCCAACTGTTAAAAAAAATCTAATAGAAGGGAAGAAAGTGGGTTTCTCTGTAGCTTGCTGGTAAAGACTCTAAAGCTGAGTGCTACATACTTATTATTCTACCAACGTGACCAGAAAAAAAAAAAATCACACAGTAGATACTGCATTGTTTCCCATCAACTACTAAGCAACAAAAATCAAACACAGGGTCTCAAAAAAAAGGGGGGGGGGTCTCATTTCATTGCCTGCTTTTATCTATAAAATATGAAGCCTCAAAAAGAATTACTAATGTGTACTTGTTTAAGAGACAACAAATAAATAAATGCTGTGGGCATTCACAAGGTGGAATCTAGCTCCTGGACTTGGCTTCACTGTTTGTGTTTGTTAGCAAACACAAAATATGTAACGTACATCACTATCGAAATATATGTCAATTGTGTCCAATAAAAAAATGCCACACGCAAAGTCTGTGTAAAGCTGACATGAAATTAAACGACCATAAATTGATGATGAATCCCGTAAAAAATATTAGAAGGGGATATGGGACAGCTGGGCGATGGTGGTAGAACAAACGCCTTTAATCCTAGAGGAGCACTTGGGAGACAGAGTCAGGCGGATCTTTGAGAGTTAGTTCAAGGCAGCCGGTCTACAGAGTTGGGAGGTTAACCAGGGTAGCTTGGGCTACTGGGAGACCCTGTCTCGAAAGACAAAAAAAAAAAAGATATGATAAACTTTGTAATGAATTAAAAAAAATTAAAAAAATTTAAATTAAAGGTATAAACTTGGCTTAATTTTTACAGCTTCAGTTTTTAAAGTAACAGTAAAACAANGGTCTTCTCTTTAGATAGCTATAGCGTCTGGACCTCAGGTCATCCTTGCTCTCTGAGGTAGACTGCCTGTGTCTGTGTGTGGTAGCAACAGCTAGGTCTGTGTGCTTTATTGACACCTTTCAACACACGTCCTCAGGTAGAAGATGAGATTAAAGCAGATTGTCTCTCAGAAAGATCTTTGGAAAACGGAATGAGAGGAAAGTGAGTGATTCTCCAGTGAAGAAGTCTCAAGTCAGTGGTCAAGACCATTTGTCCTCTAGAAATATTATATATTGATGGCCGGGCATGGTGGCACACGCCTTTAATCCTAGCACTTGGGAGGCAGAGGCAGGCGGATCTTTGTGAGTTCAAGGCCAGCCTGGTCTACAATAGTGAGTTCTAGGACAGCCGGAGCTACAAGGAGACCCTGTATCAAAATGACAAAAAAAAAAAAAACAAAAAAAAACAGGAATGGTGGCACACACCTTTAATCCTAGCACTTGGGAGGCAGAGGCGGGCCGATCTCTGAGTTCAAGGCCAGCCTGGTCTACAGAGTGAGTTCCTGGCCAGCTGGGGCTATGGGAAGACCCTGTCTCAAAAAGATTAAAAAAAAAAAATTGCTACTAATTAAGTGACCGAAATGAAATTTTCTGTTACTAATCACAAATACATGACTCATTCATTCCATCTATGGAAAATGCCTGATGTCAAATGGATATGTAAGTCCCTTTCAGTAATTTGACTACCAATAAAAGAAAAAACTGCTTTCCTCCTACAAATAGTACTGAATAGTCTATTGTTATTATGATTATGATTATTATTATCATCATCATTATTTGTATGAGTGCATTGCCTGCATGTGTAAGAACACCTGTGTCATGCAATGCCCACGAAGTGAGAAGAGAGCATCAGATCCCCTGGAACTGGAGTTGCAGATGGTTGTTGGCTGCCGTGTGCTCAGAAATGAACTTGGGTACTCTGCAAAAGCAGCCGCTCTTACCTGCTGAGCCATCTCTCCAGCCCCCCAAATAGCTTTTATTTAATAATAATGATATGGTAGTGCCTAGAGGATTCATTCTCCTCAGGAGTTTACAACGTAAGGCAATGATTCTCAAACGTTTTACCTGAAGACTACTCTGTAGACTTAAAAGTTGTTGAGGGCCCAGTGAACTTTTCGATAAATAAAAATAAAAATGTTGAAACATAAGAATATAAAACAGAATGTAGCCATCACACATCACGTCATTCTCTGGCAAACTGTCAACTCATAAAAGAGCACAAAAGATACTCCCTCCCCAAAAGCTTTATTATTACTACATAACAGTCTTGAAGTTTACAGTTTCTGTTTATTTATTTGTTTGTTTCTTTGTTTTTGGAGACAAGAGTCTCACCATGTAGGCCAGCCCAGCCTCAAACTCTATAAACCACCTGCCTCTACCTCCCAAGTACTAGGATTATAGGAATGTGCTACCACAGCCAGCTTGAACAGTTTTGACATTATAGACTCCTTGAATTAAGTGACCTTCTATAATTCTGTTGTCCAAACAAATACTTTGGGCAACTGTACTGTCTTGGTCATATGGAAATTAATGGAATATCATGAGTTATAGGAGGGAGGCGCCGTCATAAATAAAAATTATGTGATACCAAGAGGGGCATTGGTGATGCATACCTTTAATTCCAGCATGCCAGAGACAAAGGCAGGCAGATCTCTGTGAGAGTGAGGCAGTCCTGGTCTACATACCAACCTACCAAGTTCCAGGCCAGCTGAGGGTACATCAAGACTTTGCCTCAGACAATAAAACAGTCTCTTACTATAATAGGAATGGGGTGGGGGGAGACAGGAGTTAAATGTCTTCTCAGGCACAGAGAAGAGATACATTCACATCTGAACATCTAGAAGTTCACATCTATTCTAAATCAGAAGATGTTTTAACCTGACAATAGCCAATGAAGAAAAATATTAATATCCCTAACAAGAGAGAAATTAACTGCCAAGGCCCCGAACTAGTAGTGTGGTAAGGCGCCTCAAGACTGCCCACAGCTATGCCATATTGAGTCCCATCTGAGCCATAAAGTTAAAACTTAAAGTATGAAAATTTAAAAAAAAAAGCTTAATTCAACTGAACTGGGGCGGCAGTTTGAGAACAGGTCAGCAGGTACTTGGTTGCTTAGAACTCATTCTGCATAGCTTCTGTACTTTATGCTTGGCTTGCTTTTAGAGAATAGGAATTGTTAGGGGCTTTCCACACCTAAGCTTGGGAACTTAAAACTTTTCACCCCTGAATATGGTTTTTCCTATATAAAACGCCTCCCAACTATAGCTTATCACTACACACCCTCAGGTGTGTAATCCTTAGCTGATTAAAGACCTTTTGCCAGGCATGGTGGTGCAAGCCTTTAATCCCAGCACTCGGGAGCCAGAAGCAGGCAGATCTTTGTGAGTTCAAGGCCAGCCTGGTCCACAGAGTGAGTTCCAGGACAGCTGGGGCTACAGAGAGACCCTGTCTCGAAATGACCAAAATAAATAAATAAATAAATAAGTAAATAAGTAAATAAATAAATAAATAAATAAATAAATAAATACTTTCTAGGGGCTGAAGAGATGGCCTAGCGGTTAAGAGCAGCGACTGCTCTTGCAGAGGACCCGGGTTCGATCCCCAGCACCCACATGGCAGCTGAGAACCATCTGTAACTCCAATTCCAGAACTCCAGTTCCAGGGGAATCCAACACCCTCTTCTGACCTCCAAGGCACGGTTGCACAAACCTACATGCAGACAGTACACTCATACACATAAAAAATAAATAAAAATTTTTAAAAAATCATTTAAAGACTTTCTAGTGGCTTCATTTTGTGTCTTACTGGTCTTCTCCATGACAGTAGTACATGGTGGAGTCATGATTAGAATCCAGGTCTTACTGGTCATCATTCTGCTGACATGCTAATTAGAGTTCAGCCAGACTAGAACAAACTCAAATTTTCCAATACATTTTCTCTTCTCAACATTTTTGTTTTCTCTTTGTTTACAAAACACTTCTAAGCTTGGGAGAGGTCATTGGGCTGATCAGTGACAGGGACAATGTCCTCCTCAAAGGTTATGGCTTCTCAAGACCAGAACCCACAGTATGTTCTGCAAATCTATGAAATAACAAAATCTGGCCAACACAGACAAATATTGTGATAACTAAGAACAAATGATCTAGCAAGTTAATAGCACAGATGTTTGGGAATAGAAGTTATATGAGCCCAAAAGAAAAACAATCACTTGGATAAAGAGTATGGGAATTTTTTGTTGATGTTTTCTTTTTGAGTCAGGATCTATCTGTATTCCCAGCTGGCCTGGGACTTGCTATATAGACCATGCTGGCCTAAAACTCAAGATTAAAAATGGAACAAGATACATAAAACTATCGATGCCAAATAAATAAACAAACAAATAAACATTCTCATACTTACCTTCTTTATCAGTAACTGACCATGAATACTTCTGAAAGGGCTTACTAGACGGAAGAGGGTCCATCTCCAGTACTTTGTAAATCTGGCCAAAGGCTGATAGTCTAAGTGCATGCTAAAGGATAAAACATTATATTTAAACAAAGTTCAATAGCCATTCTACCTTAAATGACAGCTAACTAAAATTAATGACATTAATGACATTCATTAAATGCTGATGTTATGATGGCATAAGTCCGATAATTAAGCATGCAAGAAAATTATCCATACAGAAAAATTCAGGAGATAAGGTTATGTTTCAAATCAATCAGTGCTACATCAGTCTTGTACCTGTGCACTGTGGGTGATATCTTCTTTTTGTTGAGTGGTCATATAACTCAGAGCATCTGTTGGGTCTCGCTCACAAGGATCATGAAGACCAGGACCCCCTTTGGCAAAGTCAAGGAAAAAAGTGTTAGAACTGAGTTTAGAATACAACAAAGTAACACAAGAGAAGAAAATAAGAGGAAAAATTCAAGAATTAAAAGTCTGAGCAGTTAAAAGTCTGCTCAACTAAGTAGCATATTAAGTACATTCTGTCATTTTTCAATGTTAGGTCGTAACTGACTTTATTTTTACTGGAATTCACCTAACACCAAAACTGAGTCTTACTCTGAGAATTTAGAAATAGCACAATGAATCATCCCAATCTTTAAATGGAAAATAAGACCAAATTTATTTTTTTCTAAATTTAATACTAGACTGCCAACAAAATGAACTTCATACATTTTAAACTTAAGCATTTGCATTTCTAAATTCAGATTTCTTGGTAAAGCAAATTCATAGGAGACACAGTTTCCATTAGTACCCTTTATGTTAGTACATATAAAACACAAATTATAATATTACTGAAAAAGCTATACAGCACTCTTCTAACACAAACATTTTACCTAACATTTCAAATAACACAATGCCTATGTATCATTTTCCTAAGCAGAGGACAAACATTTAGCATACATTTAGACAAATTAATTAAATTGAGACTTTTCTTATTCTTCTGCCTTGAGAGTTTGAAACCCTTACCAGGAAGTAGGATTCCAGATGCCAAACACTCCATTACTCGTCTCAAGGCCTCCCCAGCGCCCAAAGGTCTATTACAAGTACCTATAGACTTTTCACATATAAGCTCTAGTGGCTAGAAGATATTAAATTACAAATTAGTACATGCACCAAGTGTTAAAAGGATTCCAGTTAAATGTGAGCTGACATTTCTATCTAAAAGGGAAGCCAAAAAAGTGAAGACAATTTTAATACTTACAGTCCATTCAACTTACCCCCCATGACTATCAACTTTACCCAACAATTTTTAAATCAATCAAGTTCTTTTAGATATATTCTAAAGACATTTATGAGACAAAAATTGTGATATTTAGTTAACCCCCCCAAAAAAATTACTAAAGGAACTACAGTCATCTAACAAGCTTCCATATAATAATCAATAACCAATATACATACTGATAGACCTAAATCCTACTTCAAGTTGAAAAACAACTGTAAGATGTCATTCATATAGCCTGCTCCAAGAATAACTAGAGTAAACAAAAGATCGTATCTCTCTATCAAAGCTGGGGGGAGAGGAGGGCACAACCAAAAACTCATGATACTGCATCAAAGAGTTGCCAGATTTTATAAATGAACCTTTACAACTTTAACTAAATCCTTTTATGATGTTCTTAAATGGTAGTCTTGATTAAGTCAGACATAATAATTACTCAAGTTAATATATAAACTATTTCCATAATTAGATTAAGAACAATGTTTACTAAATATTAAATTACTAATGCAAAATTATTTGTGTCTCCATTTCATGAGAATTATAAAAGTATTACACCATTCTATCAGGTAATCTCCACAGAAATAGGAAGATACACTGAGGGCAATGGGTCAGGCAAGGAGCTGCATGAGCAGCATGTGATAGGTGAGTGGTCAGCCATCCACACAGAGTAGAAAGCAGGAAAACGCTTCTAAAATGTATAAAATCTTTTAATCAGGAAAAATATATATAATACACACACATATATATAATGTGTAATGTGAATATGACAAGGAAGAGACAAGTTACAGGTGCATTAAGAAATAATTCATTAAAAATGCATAATTATTTGTAGGCCAAAACCAGATAATATACACCTTAGCTAACTCTGAATAGTCCTTCTATAATAACATTATTTTTATGATTGCTACTGGTACCACTTCAGATTTACTTTTAATCATATTTAAGTACTTACCCATCCTTTCAATGGTGCCCATGTGGGGACTCTGTTGCACAAATCACGAAGAATGCGGAGGACAATTACACATGATTTCAGTCCATTTGCCCTTGCCTAAAACAAACAAAATGATCCCAATATCCCTGTTGAAATATATTCTTCATCTGAAGCACACTGGTCAAGGATAAATTCTTTAAAGTAAATACCAATTAGCAAATCTTTTACTGGTTTTCAAGAAAACCTAAAAAATCAAATTATGAAAAGTAACAAATTATGGTTCAGAAAGGTAGACTTTTTTTTTTAAGTAAAAGGACCATAATATAAAATTTTCTTTTGTAGACTCATAGCAACCGCATTCTAGGCATTAACTATCTTAACTTTTACTTATATTTATTATAATAATGTTTATATCTTATAGGCCACCACCTAAAATTCAGAATAGTAAGTCAAAAAGAATTATCATGGGGAGACAGCACAGTGGGTAAAGTGCTTCCTACACAAGCATGAAGCCTTGTGTTCAAACCCCAGAAACCAGATAAAAAAGGCCAAGAGTAGTGGCACATACTTGTAATCCCAACAATAGGGAGACAGAAACACAAGGATCCCTGAGGCTTACTGGCCAGCAAGCATAGCCTGCTTGTTGAGTTCCTGATCTCAGTGGGACACTGTATCTCAAAAAGCAAGGTGGACAGCTCCTGAAAAATGACATCAAAGTTGACCTCTAACCTCTACACACATGCATATACACATGAATCTGAATAATCATGAAAATATACACACAAAACAACCACAATTAACTATAATGGAAACTACTCTAGGTACTTTCTCAGATCAACTCATTCAATCAAAAAATAACTCTATGAAGTAAAATGTCTCCACCCATTTTATGTAACATACAGTTAAGTGGTAGGTGTTCCAAATGAAATCTGCACAAGGCTACAGAAATAGTGAAATAATAACAAAATGCCAACCTGAAACCATTTGGCATGTCGAAGAGAAGCCAAGGCATTCAGGCATTTCTGCCTGTCCAATAAGTCCGGAGGGTCTTTCATCATAACATTTTCTAATAGTAAAATGGGATAAAGAGAAACAGATACAGTTTGAAAGGGGGATTCTTGACAAATTAACAATTTTTTTTTTAAAAAAACAGCATCACTTGAGTAAACTAATAAAACTCCCAGTAATTTTAATGATTGGGCTTTGTTGCTTCTTTTTAAAATTATTTAAATAAAGTCACCAGAATAGTATCTGTGCAAGTGAACAAGGGAAAGTAAAGAAATTCAAATGGCAAATAAAGTTCAGTGACCATTGTGTCCGACAATCAATCTGGGATCTTATTAATGGCAATGTCTACCATCACAGAACAAAAAAATAAGTACATAGCACTTTTTCTTTTGGTAAACTACAAAGGCAGCTTACCAAAAGAAAAAGGGACATCACAGACCAATAGCAACAAAAACTTTTTTTTTTTTAAAACAAGAAATCTTGATGACTGGTCAGGCCTTAAGAAAATTGGAGCTTTGAAGCCAGGCATGGTGGCACATGCCTTTAATCCTAGCACTTGGGAAGCAGAGGCAGGCAGATCTTTGTGAGTTCAAGGCAGCCTGGTCTACAGAGTGAGTTCCAGGACAGCTGGGTTACAGGGAGACCCTGTCTCAAAAAGACCAAAAAAGAAAAAAGAAAATTGGAGCTTTTATGTAATACCCAATTAGGGATGAGTGTGGCAAAATATTTATGTTTATAAATAAACTGAAAAAGATTCACTAGAAAATTTCATTACAGTAATGAGAATCACTCCACTGATGAGACCCAAGTCCTCTCATTTTTCTGAACCAAAATGGTAAATATATATATATATAATTGAAATACATTTCAAGTTTTATTTACCTCTTTTTAAAAGAAATCTCATAGTCTACTACCCAGTTATGATCATTTGATTTGGCTTAATACTTCAGAATTAGTCTAAAAACAGGTGGTCAAAAGCAGTAAAATGCAAACATGATAACAATTCCACATACTAGAGAAAATGTCACATGATCTAAAGCCTAATTTATACAGCTAAATTTATTTCCACTAAGCTATTAAGAAATGGGATTCTAGCCAGCCATGGTGGCACACGCCTTTAATACTAGCACTTGGGAGGCAGAGGCAGAGGCAGGTGGATCTATCAAGGCCAGCCTGGTCTACAGGGTGAGTTCCAGGACAGCTGGGGCTACAGGGAGACTCTGTCTCGAAAAGACAAGAAAAAATCGACACGGGAATGGATGGAACTAGAAGACTTTAACATTCATACACTAACACAATCCCAGAAAAAAAAAAAAAAAGAAATGGGGTTCTGGGGAATTGGAGAGAGAAGACAATGGTTAAAAACTGAGAACTGTCTTTAACTCCAGTTCCAGGGGAATCTGACGCCCTCTTCTGACCTCCGCAGAATTGCACAACACCGGTGCACAGATCTACATGCAGACAGTACATTCATACACATGGGGGAAAAAATAAAAAAAAATGTACTACTTGCTCTTGCAGAGGACCCAGGTTCAATTCACCACAGAATCAAACATTCTTTCTCTTCTGCCCTCCATAGGCATTATACAAACATGTGCAATTATACACATGCAGGCAAAATGCTCATACACATAAAACAGAAATAAATCAATCCAAAAAAAATTTAAGTGAGGTTTTTTTCAAATTTTGAAGTCTTGATAAATTAGTTAAAAGTATGTAACTACAAATGTTTTGAGAAATAATACTCTAACCACTAAATTGGATTATCATTCTCTTAAGAATTCTCTTAAATACCAAAAAATTGACCAATACTTCCTCTTAGATTCTCCTAATAGAAGACTATGAAGTACATTGTACAGCCAAAGAGTATAATGTATATATTTGTATATATTTTTAAATGGAGCACAAGAGAATATACTTTTGTTAGTGACTCTATAGTGACAAATCTATTATACTTGATAAAATGTTACTAATCAAACCTGAATGTATAATGCCCAACTTTAAAAAAAATCTATAGAAGGAAGAATTGGGTTTCTCTGTACTTGCTGAAAGACTCTAAAGCATGAAGTGCTACATACTTATTTTCTGACCACGTGACCTCCACAGTAGATATCTGCATTGTTTCCCATCAACTACTAGCAACAAAAATCAAAACACAGGGTCTCAAAAAAAAAGGGGGGGGGTCTCATTTCATTGCCTGCTTTTATCTATAAAATATGAAGCCTCAAAAAGAATTACTAATGTGTACTTGTTTATAAACACAAATAAATATGCTGTGGGCATTCACAGGTGATCTAGCTCCTGGACTTGCTCACTTTTGGTTTTACAAACACAAAATATGTAACTAACTCACTATCAAAATATTTAATTGTAGTCAATGCAAGCATCTGTGTAAAGCTGACATGAAAGATAAACTACCATAAATTGATGATTAGAATCTCTTAAAAAGTTAGATATGACAAGCTGGGCGTGGTGGTGCACGCCTTTAATCCTAGCACTTGGGAGACAGAGGCAGGCGGATCTTTGTGAGTTCAAGGCCAGCCTGGTCTACAGAGTGAGCTCCAGGACAGCTGGGGCTACAGGGAGACCCTGTCTCGAAAAGACCAAAAAAAAAAGATATGACAAAGGTTGACTCACTGCCAAGTAAAAGAATTTAAATGAAAGGTATAAACTTTGCTTAATTTTTACAGCTTCAGTTTTTAAAGTAACAGTAAAACAATCAAGCTTTACCAATTTTACCAAGTAGAGATGTCAAAAGAAGAGAACGATTAGGTAAGAGAAGTAGAGAAAGCTGGACAGAAAAAGCTGAGCAAAAACTCTTTGCACTTTCTAGTATTTTACAGTTTTCAGAGCTTATAAATAATCTTCTCCTGACTGTAACACTTTTCTGTTGCTGTTGTTTTGGGCTTCTTTTTTTTTTTTTTGAGACAAGGTCTACCTGTAGCCCTGGCTGGCCTAGAACTCACTATGCAGACCAGGCTGGCTTCAATCTCCTGCCTCTGCCTCCCATGTGCTGATATTAAAGGCATGGGCCTTTAATACTCCCAGCCTGACTTGTATTTTTAATGAGGACAAAATAAAGATATTTTTGATAAATCCTTTTCATTTCAAATCTCAGATAACCAGAAACGAAATGTCTCTACTAAAGAGGAAAAGTAAAGGCACTAAGGATGTGCAACAGAGAGCCCTTTACATCAGCATCAGAATGGCCATGTTTCTTCATGCTAGGACAGTCAAAAGATCCCAAAATACTTCACTATTCATGAAGATTGGGAACAGCAAGAAGAAATAAAACTATTTACTTTTTAAAAGATTTTTTGCCAGGCACTGGTGGTGCTTACCCTTTAATCTAGCACTTGGGATGGAACGGGCAGGCGGGATCTTTGTGAGTTCCAAGCGCCAGCCATGATCTACAGATGAGAGTGATTCTAGGACAGCGTGTTACAGAGGACCCCTGTCTCAAAAAGACCAACAAAAGATTTTCTTATCAAAAACAATATAAAGGCACTACAATGCTATTTATAAGCCCAGCATGTCTATTTCTTTTATATGATTAATGATACAGTCTTACATATTTTCACTGATTATAAATAAACNACAACTTCATTAATGTGGCAATCACAGAATTGCTGCAAGTAAAACAATGCCAATTCCGGTATAAGAACCTCAAGTTAAAAAAAAAAAAAAAAAAGAACCTCCAGTTTTAGGGCTGGAGAGATGGCCTAGCAGTTAAGAGCACTGACTGCTCTTGCAGAGAACCCGGGTTCAATCCCCAGCACCCACATGGCGGCTGAGAACCGTCTTTAACTCCAGTTCCAGGGGAATGCGACACCCTCTTTTGACGTCCGAGGCCATTGCACGACACGGGTGCACAAACCTACATGCAGACAGTACATTCATACAAATAAATTAATTTATTTATTTAAAAAAGAACCTCAAGTTAAAAAAAAAAAAGAACCTCAAGTTTAATATTTCAGGACTTTAATATGGGGTAGAGAGGGGTGATGAGAAGGGAAGTGGGTTTCAATTTTTTAGAGAAGCAAAGTGTTTATTTGTTTAAAAGGGCATCTTGGAGTCATTAATTAGGAAGAACAGAACTATGAGCCATTTCATTTTTTCTTACAAAGACTAATCTAAGAATTGCAGAGGAAGATGGACACATGTTAACAAAAATATGAAATCCAAAGAAAAATAGCTCTTAAAAATTTATTGCTCCGGGGGCTGGAGAGATGGCCTAGCGGTTAAGAGCGCCGACCGCTCTTACAGAGGACCCGGGTTCGATCCCCAGCACCCACATGGCAGCTGAGAACCATCTGAAACTCCAATTCCAGGAGAACTCCCATTCCAGGGGAATCCGACACCCTCTTCTGACCTCCGCAGCATTGCACGACACGGGTGCACAAACCTATATGCAGACAGTACACTCATACACATACAAAAATAAATTAAATTAAAAAAAAAATTTATTGCTCCGTAATCTGACATCAAGGCATGAAGGTACACATACAACATTCTGAACAACAGAGGCACTGAAAAGAAGGCTATTATGCCTAATCCTGATTGTTTGGTGGAAGATTAAATCAGTAACCAGAATCACACCATACTGTAGCACACGATCTGTTTATTATTTATTGTTTAGTGTCTTACATGCAAGCTATCTGCCTCTATTAACAATAACCTATAGGGGAGAGAAGAAAAAAAGGTCAACATGACTGTGATGATATTATGTGTCCAGAACCTGGGTTCTACAAAGGTAAAGTAATTAAACTGGGGTAAAGTGGCAGGCTCCTTAGTAATATGGATAAAGCTGAGCTCTCAGCTCATACCCATATAATCTTCTAGTTTGCCCAGGATAACCGAGGAACCCCATTTTTTCAATTCCTTGAAGCTTTCTGGAAAGAAGACATTATGTACTAAGTCACTGTCCATGAAAAACATAAGGGCACACTAATGTGGACAGATACAGCAATAAGATTGAACAAAGAATCGTTTTCCTAATTCATGCTAGCAATATCACTAAGACTTGATTTTAGTGACAGACAAGGACTGGGGGAAAAAAATGGCCAAGTGTGCTCTGCACAGTAAAAATCTACCACCTAAAGGCAGAAAGATAAGGCTGACAGTTATAAATCCAGTCATAATCTCTGAACAGTAACAATCCACTATCATGACCCTAGCAGGACACATGTCAGTGATCTGCCAAAAAGAGTCATGAGTTCTCACATCAACAGGTGAAAAGGAACTCAAGGGGCAATTCTTTCTTTTATTCTTTTAATATTTTATGTATATGAGTATAATGCCTACATGTGTATACATGCACCCACGTGGTAAAAAAGACCCTGGGGTCAGAAGAAGGCAGCAGATTCCCCTGGAACTGGAGTTACAGATCGATGTTAGCTGCAGTGTGGGTGCTGGCAATCGAACCCTCATCCTCTGCAAGAGCAAACAGTGCTCTTAACCTCTGAGCCATCTCTCCAGCCCGAAGGGGCAATTTTTCTATCAAGCTCTCTATCTTCTTCAATAATAAGGACAGAAGTTGGTTTTAGTAAGCCAGAAGAGATTCCAGTTTCACTATTTGATTCCAGTTTCACTATCTATTTGATTTAACATTGCATTAAATTTAAAAATGATTTATTACCCAATGGAAAATATATTTCTAGCTTAAAATCACAAGCACCAAAGCTGAAGATATATACTGGTCAGAAAGGCTACCTCAGCTAGCACTGGGGAGGCAGAGGCAGGTGGATCTTTGTGAGTTCAAGGCCAGCCTGGTCTACAGAGCCAGTTAAAGGACAGCTGGGGCTACAAGGAGACCCTGTCTCGAAAAGCCAAAAAAAAAAAAAAAAAAAAAAAAAATACGGGAAAGGAAGAGTAAGAAGGAGAAAGACGAAAGAAGAAAAAGAGAAGAAGAGGAAGATGAGGAGGAGGAGGAAGCTTAGGAGGCGAGGAGGAGGAGGACGAGGAAGAGGAAGAGGAAGAAAGCAAGCCTACGTCTGGCCGTGGTGGCACACACCTTTAATCCCAGCACTTCGAGGCAGAAGCAGGCTCTTTGTGAGTTCAAGTCCAACCTGGTCTACATAGTGAGTTCTAGGACAGCAGAAACTACAGAGAGACCCTGTCTCAAAAAGAAAAAGAAGAAAAAGAAAAAGAAAAAAAGAAAAAGTAGAAGGGGAGAGGAGGGAAGGGGAGGGAAGGGGAGGGGAGGGGAGGGGAGGGGAGGGGCTGCTATGAAATTATATAAGGAAATGCTTATTACATACTAGATTACAAAACAATGGAGACAAATCTTCTATAAATACTGCTTAAGATGCTTTCCATTGTTAATATTTCTTTTTTATACACTGGACAGTCTCTTATTTTTCTCAGACAATATGCTGACTATGAAAATTCACTTACAGATTCATGCCTGATGCTTTCTAGTGATCTACTCTAGTAACATCTTTCTAGATGTCATTCCAGGTACTAAGGATAAAGGATGGGATAGATGCACTCCATGAATCATAAGCAATATAATAAGTCAGTTCATTATGAGCACTACAGAATATAATGATCCTAATATGTAGTATAAGTTTCAGTATGTTTAGTTTTAGCTCTCAACATAGTGTGAACAGCAGTTGGAGTAGATGGGTTTGCACCATGAACATTTAGTCAGCTGAGGGACTAGCACTGTTTACTGAGTAACTCCTTTATGCTACTTATATATGTCACATTATTTGAATTCTCTTACTGAATCTCCAAACAACTTCTTATTTACACTTTGAAGAAAATCGCCAGATGTCACACAACATTAACAAAGTTAAGAACTGCACACAGACACTGTGTGGCAAGGTCTGTATTTTTAACTCCCATGCCTTCTTTAAAAGGAAACACATAGTAATAGGGAAATGGTTATTCCATCAGGTCTTTAAATAAAGAGTTAAGATTATGATGAGAAAAATGACAGCATGAGTCTTGCCTGCAAAATCATTTTTAAAAAAGGCTGACACACAGCCGGGCGTGGTGGCACACGCCTTTTATCCTAGCACTTGGGAGGCAGAGGCAGGTGGATCTTTGTGAGTTCAAGGCCAGCCTGGTCTACAGAGTGAGTTCCAGGACAGCTGGGGCTACAGGCAGACCCTATCTCGAAAAAACAAAACAAACAAACAAAAAGGCTGACATATACCTTTGATCCTAGCACTCAGGAGGCAGCAGGTAGGCAGTCCTCTAGTGAGATCAAGGCCATCCTGGTCTATAAGTCCAGCTGAAGATACAGGGAGACCCTGTCTTAAAAAACTCCAAAGATGGGACTGGAGAAATAGCTCAGGGGGGTTAAGAGCACCAGCTGCAAAGGACCTGGGTTTGATTCCCAACACCCATATGGCTAACTGTGCATAACTCTAGTTCCGGGGGATTTGACACCTTCTGAGTCCACAGGCATTGCACGACACGGGTGCACTTACACATATACAGGCAAAATAATACACTCCTACACATAAAATGAAAAACACCAAAGATATTCAGTATATACCCTGACAACTTAAAATCTAAGCGGCAACTTTGCTGAAATGAGTGCTTAGATCCACTTCTATACAGATAAATTAGAGATACATTTGATGCTCTACCTTGCCCCAATTCTCTAGCTTGTCTATGCTCAATCTTGCTTTCCTCCCTTGTTTAGATTTTAACCCAAATATGTGACAAGAGAAAGGGAAGAAAAATGGTTGACCTGTATACCTATTGTGAATTATATGTTTGGGAGTAGAAAAAGGAAGTCTACTACATGAAAATTTTTCATGACGGAAGACAGGTGCTAGAAGGGATTTATTTTTAACCCTGAGAAAGAAAATTACAAGAAGGGAGGAGAGGGCTATTTTCTTTTTTTTTTTTTTTTTTTTTGGTCTTTTTGAGACAGGGTCTCCCTGTAGCCCCAGCTGTCCTGGAACTCGCTCTGTAGACCAGGATGGCCTTGAACTCACAAAGATCCACCTGCCTCTGCCTCCCTCCAAGAGAGGGCTATTTTCATCCCATGCAGGTAAAAAGAACTACCCCAAGGAGTATCTAGTTAACAAACAGAACTGTATAGATCTCGAATACTCAATTATACTTGTTCCTCCAAAGTGTCCAAAAACAGACATAAAAGGTTGACAAAGCCCAGATTAGACAAAACGAGTATACTATAAAAAGTCAAATAGGTCGGGGCTGGAGAGATGGCCTAGCAGTTAAGAGCCGACTCCTCTTGCAGAGGACCCGGATTCGATCCCCAGCACCCACATGGTGGCTGAGAACCGTCTTTAACTCCAGTTCCAGGGGAACCTGACGCCCTCTTCTGACCTCCACGGCATTGCACGACACAGGTGCACAAACCTACATGCAGACAGTACATTCATACGCATACAAAAAAATAAATAAAATTTTAAAAAAATCAAATAGGCCAACAAGGCTGTGATGTTAAGGAAAACAGCAAAGCAAATCTTTCTGCCCTTTAAAAGAAGAAACTGAAATGTGTTAAATGTTAGCTCCAAGCTGCTTCCTTAGCCTTACTTGTCTCACATTCCAGCTGACACAGTCACTCTTTGGGTCCCTAGTAACTCAAACACTATAACTTTCCTATTTTATTAAAAAAAAGGGGGGGGGCTGGAGAGATGGCCTAGCGGTTAAGAGCGCCGACCGCTCTTGCAGAGGACCCGGGTTCGATCCCCAGGACCCACATGGCGGCCGAGAACCGTCTGAAACTCCAATTCCAGGAGAACTCCAGTTCCAGGGGAATCCGACGCCCTCTTCTGACCTCCGCGGCGTTGCACGACATGGGTGCACAAACTTGCATGCAGACAGTACATTCACACATACAGAAATTAAAAAAAAATTTTTTTTTAAAAAGGGGGATCTATCCTGGGGCTGGAGAGATGGCTCAGCAGTTAAGAGCACCAATTTGCTCTTGCAGAGGACCTGGGTTTGATTCCCAGCACCCACATGGCAGCTAAGAACCATCTTTAACTCCAGTTCCAGGGGAATCCAACGTCCTCTTCTGAACTCTGCAGCACTGCATGACACAGGTGCACCAACCTACATGCAGACAGTACACTCATACACATAAAAAATAATAAATAAAAAAGGTCTATCCCATAATTTACAGTGTTTCAACAAGGTAGAATACACTAAGAATCTCTTTTCAGCTTCTCTGAACAGAAATTAAGGTTTTAAAAGCAACAGGTTAAGCTTGAGGGTATCACTAAAAGCTATGACAAAATCCCATTGAGTACCCAAAACCCAAAGCAAACAACTCTCTATATTCAAAAAACTTTTAGTAACACCTATAATTACAATTCTACATAGAAATAGTTGGTTTTATACTATGCGGTCAAGAAGAACACAGCTTACCAGAATTAACATTTATCTTGACACACCAGAAATCAGAAATCATAGTTCTGCTGTTAAAAAAATTAAACCATTTAAGATTGATTCCCCAGAGATGCTATAGATACTATATATAAGGGGTAAAGTTCAGGTATAAACCCAATTACAAATTGGATATATTTTGATTACAGTATTGCTCAAAAGTATATCTGGTTTCTACTGAGTATACTATTTCTGATTTTAGACACCACAATCCCTCTTATCACCCCTCCCCAATTTTTTTTTTTCAAAAAGTGACCATCACTTCTAGTTCCGGGATTCTATGAATCATGTCATGGAACCAAAAAAATCAAAAATATAACCTCATTGGTAAATGTGCCTTTTTCTATCTTTATCACCAATTTCAAATAAACTGCAAGGCTGACCAATGCTTCTTACCACACTGGCAATATTTACGGGAGGGCAATAAGCAATGGATTTACTGAAATCTGAGATGAAAAAATATCAGTGTCACACTGACCCAGATAGATGTAAACTATTGTGACAGAGTAGCCAGCTGGTCAGAGGTCTAACACAGGAGAACTATCACATGGTGTATTTCTTAGGAAAGTACTGAGAGTACAAATAAGCTAAATTAACAGGATAAAAACATCAGAAAAAGAAGCTTACCACAAAGCCATCATTACTTCGAAAACTACCAACAGTTAAATGATGTATCATTCTACCTTTCTGAGGGTGACAAAGTCATACAGCAATTCTTTTTTTACCTTCAGAACAAAGTCAGTTTAATGCACAATTCTAACATATATCTTATTCAAAATGTTAACAGTGTCAAAACCTCTTTTAAAAATTTACCGAAGAGGAGTTGGAGAGATGGCCTAGCGGTTGAGCGCCGACTGCTCTTGCAGAGGACCCGGGTTCGATCCCCAGCACCCACATGGCGGCTGAGAACCGTCTGTAACTCCAATTCCAGGAGAACTCCGGTTCCAGGGGAATCCGACACCCTCTTCTGACCTCCACGGCACTGCACAACACAGGTGCACAAATCTACATGCAGATAGTACATTCATACAAATAATCAATTAATTAAAAAATTTACTTAAGATTAGCCAGGCATGGTGGCGCACACCTTAGGTCCCAGCACTCGAACTCTGTGAGACTGAGGCCACCTTGCTCTACATGGGGGGGGGCCCTAGGCCAGCTGAGAGTACAAGAGACCCTATCTCAGGGCTGGAGAGATAGCCTAGCGGTTAAGAGCACCGACTGCTCTTGCAGAGGACCCGGGTTCGATCCCCAGCACCCACATGGTGGCTAAGAACCGTCTGTAACTCCAATTCCAGGAGAACTCCAGTTCCAGGGGATTCCAGGGGAATCCAAGACCCTCTTCTGACCTCCGCCGCATTGCACGACACGGGTGCACAAACCTACATGCAGATAGTACATTCATACACGTACAAAAATAAATAAAAATTTAAAAAAAAAAGAGACCCTATCTCAAAAAAGAAAACCTACTGAAGATTATTTATTGAGAAAAATGTGCCGGGCGTGGTGGCGCACACCTTTAATCCCAGCACTCGGGAGGCAGAGATTGGTGCATCTCTGTGGGTTCAAGGCCGGCCTGGTCTACAGAGCAAGCTCCAGGACACCTGGTACTAAAAGGGAGACCCTGTCTCAAAAATACCAAAAAGGAAAATAAAACAAGAAAAATGTATCCCCAATTCATTTCCATTATCCTATAAAGCAAATCTCCATAAAAATAAGTAAACACAAAATTTACATGGGTATATACATATTAGAAGTCAAAAGCAGTATGTAAATGAGTAATTTTGAAACATTAACCAAATAAATTTTAAAACAATTCTGTTTTGGACATTTAATCTTGCTATCTAACCAATAAGCCAAAATAAATGGTTAGAAGATAACAGTGGACTTGATACTATACTAGACAAAGTAAAGCAAATCACCAAAATGATACAAAAAATAAAGCAGAGTTGAGACCCACATGATAAGCACATTTCTGAAACTGTACATTTTTGTAAAATATACAAATTAAGTAAAAATAAAACTTTTTAAAATACCATGGGGTGGTGAACATAAAATAAAGACTGTGATTTCCTAAATCTGTGAGGCATAATTCACATAGTACTGAAGAGAGCTCTTACAAACAAAACAAACATACATATATATGCATGTGTGTGTGTATATATATATGTGTATATATATATATATATATATCCACTCAAGTACCTCCATCCTTCTTCTCCAATTCGTCCCTAATTAAAGGGGAAGTAAGTATCACCTTCAAAGTAAGCGTGGGTTCTTTTGTGTTCCGAATAATAATAGAAGCTTCATTTACACATTGTTCCACTTGATATTTCTCTTCTGTCAGTTTCTGAAAATCACCAAGATTTCAAAAACACCCAATTAATCAGATTAAAAGTCTCTGAAAGTGAACATTATTAACTAGTACTACTACTATGCTAAAAGAGCAGATAAACTCCAGAATAGGTTCTTGAGTTTGGGGCTATCTTTCAACTTACAAACAAATCCATTCTCCAGCCCTCATAAAGGAATTGCAATGTTGATCATGCACACAGTTATGAAATAATATTTAAAACCATTCTTTTTTTAGTATTTTATTATTTTTATTTTATGTGTATGAGTAAATTGCCTGTATGTATACAAGTGCACCTGTATCATGCAGTGCCCACAGAAGTCAGAAGAGGATGTTATATCCCCTGGAACTGGAGTAATAGATGGCTGTTAGCAGCCATGTGGACGCTGGGAACCGAACACCAGTCCTCTGCAAAAACAATCAATACTCTTAACCACTGGGCCATCTCTCCAGCCCTTAAAAATTATTCTTGTACTTATAAGTAAAATGTCAACAGTATCATTTTACAGTAAAGGGAAAAAAATTGCTCTTGAAATTATTACAGTAAAGTATTATAGAATACTAAGTAGCTGGAAATGTTCTCTAAATAGATTTTGTTTTATAGAAAATTTAAACAAGAGTATCTACTTGCCAAGGATTGGTGAATATAAGATTATATAGATTGCTAGCATGAACAAGCATGAACGAAAAAATGTCTCCATATATTTACATATTTACTTACCAACAAAAGTATAAACAATTAGCTTCTGTAACAGCTCTCAGAAATCATTCCACTGAAACATCATTATGAGATAAACCATCTACTGTCCACACTGCTGGTTTTTTGTTTTGTTTTGTTTCTGTTTTTGTTTTTGGTCTTTTGGAGACAGGATCTCCCTGTAGCCCCAGCTGTCCTAGAACTCACTCTACTGTAGACCAGGCTTTGCCCTGAACTCACAAAGATCCGCCTGCCTCTGCCTCCCAAGTGCTAGGATCAAAAGGGTAAGCCACCATGCCCGGCATGTTTTTTTTTTGTTTTTGTTTTTGTTTTTTATGTGTATGAGTGTACTGTCTGCATGTAGGTTGGTGCACCCATGTAGTGCAATGCCACAGAGGTCAGAAAAGGGTGTTGGATTCCCCTGGAACTGGAGTCAAAGACGGTTCTTAGCTGCCATGTGGGTGCTGGGAATCGAACCTGGGTCCTCTGAAAGAGCAGTCAGTGCTACAGCCTCAATTACATTTATTATTCTTTTACTTTTTGAAGCAACACTCACCCCACACTCATTATTATCACCTGATGAGGAAGCCAAGCAGAATGTCTAAACGCCGGTCTCTATTTCCTTTTCTACACACTTATTGGATCTATTCACTCCCCTTGGTGCTCTTAACCGCTGAGCCATCTCTCCAGCCCCATACACTGCTGTTTTTAACATTCAATGAAATGAACACACTCCAAGGGGGTTTTCATAAAATAATTGGGATCATGTATTATATATCATTATACATTAAATATATAAATTTAGTCATAGAGGCCTTTCTTACTGATCAAGTTTAGTTATCTATTAACTGACTTAAAAAGGCTGAATGGAAGCAATACTGGGATGTCTGTCCATCAGTGTATTAAAAGAACTCAAGTCATTCATAGAAAAATATCATTTTACTGCCGGGTGTGGTGGCGCATGCCTTTAATCCTAGCACTCGGGAGGCAGAGGCAGGCGATCTTTGTGAGTTCAAGGCCAGCCTGGTCTACAGAGCAAATTCCAGGACAGCTGGAGCTACAGGGAGACCCTGTCTCGAAAAGACAAAAATTTTGGGGGAAATTTTTAATAGTAAAATGATATTGTTCTTTTTTTTTTTTTTTTTTTTGTCTTTTTCAAGACAGGGTCTCCCTGTGTGTGTTTGTTTTTTAGCTCCAAGCTTCTGGATATGAATTGGATTGGCTTTAGATCCAGGCTTGGCCTTGGAACTCACAAAGAATCGCCCTGCCTCTGCCGCCCGAGGGCTTGAGAGGAATTAAGGCTGGCGCCACCACACCGGCCTTAGTAGTAAAGTGTATGGCTTTTCTGGATAAGTGACTGAGTCCTGAAAACGAGGGACAGACATCCCAGTCATTGCCCATTGCAGCCTTTTTAAGGTCAGTTAATAGATAACTAAACTTGATCAGTAAGAAAGGCCTCTATGACTAAATTTATATATTTAATGCACAAAATTCAATAAAAAAAAAAAAAAAAAGGGTGAGGGGGGGGGGGGGGGGGGGGGGGGGGGGGGAGGGGGGGATCCCCATTATTTTTTTATGAAAACCCCTTGGAGTGTGTTTCATTTTCTTGAATGTGAAAAACAGAAGTGTAATGGGGCTGGAGAGATGGCTCAGCGGTTAAGAGCACCAAGGGGAGTGAATAGATCCAATAAGTGTGTAGAAAAGGAAATAGAGACCGGCGTTTAGACATTCTGCTTGGCTTCCTCATCAGGTGATAATAATGAGTGTGGGGTGAGTGTTGCTTCAAAAAGTAAAAGAATAATAAATGTAAGTGAGGCTTTAAAGCACGTGACTGGCGCTTGTTCAGAGGACCCAGTGGGGTGTGGGTGGTTGGTGGGGGGGGTGTGGCGGCGGTGGGGTGGGCCGGTGGGGGGGGGTCGGGCGGGGGTGGGGGGGGGGGGCGGTTAGGGCNCTGTTGTATGATATGTATGTATGGTGTATGAATGTACTGTCTCGCATGCAGGTTTTTGTGCACCTGTGTCATGCATGCCACGGAGGTCAGAAGAGGGCATCGGATTCCCCTGGAATGGATCAAAGAAGTTCTCAGTCCATGTGGTGCTGGGGATCGAACCCGGGTCCTCTGAAGAGCAGTCGGTGCTCTTAACCACTAGGCCATTCTCCAGCCCCGAGAGGTTTTTATAATCATCCCATCAGCGATTCCGCTTTTTAGTGACTGACTCTTTTTTAAAACATTGGTTATATTTCTCATTCTCAGGTCTGTCAGTGTAGAATAAAGGGGGAACCACTACTATATAACATTACCCTGAAAATCCATCATCACATCTCTCTAGCTTTGAAGATACAGCAGGTTTGATGACGTTTTAGTCTGGGCCGTATTGTTTTACAATATTTTTGTTAATCCAGCAAGTCTTCTAGGGGAAATCCAGGAGAGAGTTTAAGTTCTGCAGACTATCTCACATTTGATGAAATTGGGGCTTTCCAGGTAGACAAGGCTAAAAAGACATTGCTGATCTTAGGTCTTTGAAGGGCTAACTTAGAGAAAAAAGATCTTGGCCTGAATTCTTAGGGCCAGTGATGGATGTTCTGCAACATGTAGTTCAGTTAACTTAGATAGTCATGCAGGCCCTTCTCATCATCAAAAATGGCCCTTCACCTTGGGTGAAGCTACATTTCACTGTAAAGTGGTAATCTTAATTGTCCGCCGCGATGTCAAATTAAGTTATATAGATGTATACAAATACCTGTGAATGTAGATATAAGCATACATGCATTATTATTATATTTAGGAAGTAATTTTTAGTGTGAGGTCCATATGTCATATACTACACTGCTAGTTTAGTTTTTGTGTGAATAATCATTTCTAATATCACCTTGCTTTTATACAGACTAAAAATCTTTTTTTTCTAAAACATTGAGACATTTGTAGTTATTTACTCATCTTAATGGAGGTGGGAATAGACCTTTTTCATTTCTGTACTTTTTCCAAGGTGATTTTAGAACTTCTTTAAACAAAGGAGCCAGAGGATTACAAAACTAGTTAGTATCTTCAGTTAGTCTAGTTCGAAGCTTATAGTATGTTTAATTCTTTGGATGTGTCTGTGTGTGCATAACTGGAAACTTCAGTTTATCTTATTCTTCAGTAGACATGTTGGTATGTGTGGGTATTTGAATGTGAGGTACATTTGATATGAGGTCAGAGAACAAACTTTGGGATATTATTCCTCTTTGAGGCATATCCACTATTAGTTTGAGGATCAGGGATTCTGTTTGGGACCTGGGGTCACGAACGAGGCCAGCAAACCCCGGATCCACCGTCTACATCTTTTCAGCACTGGGACTTATGCATGTGCCACCAGGCTTCCTGGGTGTTTTGTTTGGTTTTGTAATGTTTATTTTATTATTATTTTATTTACTTTTCGATGTTTGTATGCTTTTTTTCTTTTTGTTTTTTTTTTTTTTTTGGGGGGGGGTGTTTGTTTTGAGACGAGTCTTACTGTATCAGCTGGCTGGAACTTGATCTGTAGTCCAGCTGGTTTTGAACTCACAAGAGATCTACCTGCCTGTTGCCTATTTATTTATTATTATTTATTATATTTATTATTTATTATTTATTATTTGAATGTACTGTCTGCCATGTAGGTTTTTGCACCCGTGTCGTGCAATGCCGGCAGAGGTCAGAAGAGGGTGTCGGATTCCCTGGAACTGGAGTTCTCCTGGAATTGGGTAGTTCAGACGGTTCTCAGCCGCCATGGGGGATGGGGATTAAAACCCGGGTCCGCTGAGAAGCGCAGTGTTGACGCGCCTAACAGAGGCCATCGTCCAATCGGTTGTTGTCTTTTATTAAGCCAAGTGCTGGTGGACTGAAACTTGGTGGGTCCGCATGTGTTTTGGGGGGGAAGAGGGGACGGCGAATCAGCGCAGCCAGCCCGCGGACAAATGGAGGAGCGGGAAGGATCGGGCTGCAGGAGGCAAAAGGAGGATTGGATGAGCAAGGGTGCGCGAGTAGGAGAGGGATGGGGGTGCTGGTGGCGGCATGGGCCCGGGGCAAGCCGCCCCTCGCGGCCCGCTATCGAGGTGCTCGGGCGAGGGGGAACTCGCCAGAGGGGGCGGCGGCGGCGGGCGTGATCGCGAGGAGGAAACGGCCACCGGGGGGGCCGGGTCCGGCCCCCACCCAGACTCCTGGCCGCGGCCGTTTGGCTGGGTCTGTTTCAAACAAGGAATAGCGTAAAATTTTCCTAGGGTGGGGAAAAAGTGTTTTTAATAGTTTTGTCATAGTTGCTAATGTATTTTATTTATTCTTCTTGTTTTTTTTTTTTAGGAAAATTTACTTTAATTTTGAACAGAAAAGCCAAAGGAGGCGGACAGGGTATGGGGGCAGGTGCCTTTAATCCTAGCAATCAGAAAGCAGAAGAAGACAAATCTGGGAGTTCCCAGCTAGCCAGGGCTACATAGTGAGGGAAGAGGGGGAGGATTTGCACAGTGAATGGAAGAACCAGAACCAATAACTATACTACTAGAGAAAATTGCTCATATCATTTTGCCAATGAAGAAAGTCATTAAAGCTATCCTTTGTAGGGCTGGTGAGATGATTCAGCCAGTAAACTGCTTACCACACAAACATGAGGACCCAAGTTCAGTCCCCAGCACTTGCATTTAAAAAAGACAAAACAGGCTGGAGAGATGGCCTAGTGGTTAAGAGCGTCAACTGCGCTTACAGAGGACCCGGGTTTAATCCCCATCACCCACATGGCGGCTGAGAACCGTCTGAAACTCCAATTCCAGGAGAACTCCAGTTCCAGGGGAATCCGACACCCTCTTCTGACCTCTGCGGCATTGCACGACACGGGTGCACAAACCTACATGCAGACAGTACATATAAATAAATAAATAAATAAATAAATAAATAAATAAATAGGCAAAGGCAGGTAGATCTCTGTGAGTTCAAAACCAGCCTGGACTACAGATCAAGTTCCAGGCCAGCTGGAGTTACAGTAAGACTCTGTCTCAAAAACACCCACCCCCCAAAAAAAGAAAGCTACATCTGAAAAGTAAACTAAAATAATAAAATAAAATTACAAAACAAAACACCAGGCCTGGTGGCACATGCATATAGTCCCAGTGCTGAAAAGATGTAGACAGGTGGATTCCAGGGGTTTGCTGGCCTCGTTCGTGACCCCAGGTCCCCAAAAGAAACCCTGTCTCAAAACTAATAGTGGATAATGCTCAAAGAGGAATAATATCCAAAGTTGTTCTCTGACCTCCATATCAAATGTACCTACACATTCAAATACCCACACATACCAACATGTCTACTGAAGAATAAGATAAACTGAAGTTTCCAGTTATGCACACACAGACACATCCAAAGAATTAAACATACTATAAGCTTCGAACTAGACTAACTGAAGATACTAACTAGTTTTGTAATCCTCTGGCTCCTTTGTTTAAAGAAGTTCTAAAATCACCTTGGAAAAAGTACAGAAATGAAAAAGGTCTATTCCCACCTCAATTAAGATAGTAAATAACTACAAATGTCTCAATGTTTAGAAAAAAAGATTTTTAGTCTGTATAAAAGCAAGGTGATATTAGAAATGATTATTCACACAAAAACTAAACTAGCAGTGTAGTATATGACATATGGACCTCACACTAAAAATTACTTCCTAAAATAATAATAATGCATGTATGCTTATATCTACATTCACAGGTATTTGTATACATCTATATAACTTAATTTTGACATCAGCGGACAATTAAGATTACCACTTTACAGTGAAATGTAGCTTCACCCAAGGTGAAGGGCCATTTTTGATGATGAGAAGGGCCTGCATGACTATCTAAGTTAACTGAACTACATGTTGCAGAACATCCATCACTGGCCCTAAGAATTCAGGCCAAGATCTTTTTTCTCTAAGTTAGCCCTTCAAAGACCTAAGATCAGCAATGTCTTTTTAGCCTTGTCTACCTGGAAAGCCCCAATTTCATCAAATGTGAGATAGTCTGCAGAACTTAAACTCTCTCCTGGATTTCCCCTAGAAGACTTGCTGGATTAACAAAAATATTGTAAAACAATACGGCCCAGACTAAAACGTCATCAAACCTGCTGTATCTTCAAAGCTAGAGAGATGTGATGATGGATTTTCAGGGTAATGTTATATAGTAGTGGTTCCCCCTTTATTCTACACTGACAGACCTGAGAATGAGAAATATAACCAATGTTTTAAAAAAGAGTCACTAAAAAGGAACAGGAAATGATGGGATGATTATAAAAACCTCTCGGGGCTGGAGAGATGGCCTAGTGGTTAAGAGCACCGACTGCTCTTGCAGAGGACCCGGGTTCGATCCCCAGCACCCACATAGTGACTGAGAACTGTCTTTAGCTCCAGTTCCAGGGGAATCCGATGCCCTCTTCTGACCTCCGTGGCATTGCATGACACAGGTGCACAAACCTGCATGCAGACAGTACATTCATACACACATACATACATACATACATACATACATACATACATACATACATAAAATTTAAATTCCCCAAATGCGGGAAACTCGGCTGCATAATTTGTGGTAGTGGGGGACTGCGTTCGCGCTCTCCCCTAGTTTTAGCGTTTTTTAAAAAAAAAAAACAAAAAAAAAACTCTCATATAGCTGATACTTTAATCACTATTTCATTATAGACTCAAGAGTAATATAACAATGTTCAGTATACTCAAAGCAGAAATAGACAAATTCTAAAACAATCAAAAACTCAAAGAACTGTATTAATATTCTGAATAAAGAGTTGGAAACAGCAAGATAGCTCAGCAGGCAAAGGCACTTGTAGACAGCCCTAACAACCTGAGTTCATTTCCTGGCTCCCACAACATAGCAGGGGAGAAATGGCTCCCAGTAGTCAATAGTTCTGACCTCTACATGTGTACTATGGCACATGCACATATGCACACATGCACACCTGAATGCATGTGTGTATACACACAAACAAATGATTGTTTCAAAGAATTAGAGAGTTGGACTGAAGATATAGCTCAGTGGTAGAGTACTTGCATAACATACTTGAGGCCTTAGGTTCAATCTCCAGTACCATTTAAAAAAAAAAAAAAGCCAGGTGTGGTGGTGGGTGGCGCACACCTTTAATCCTAGCACTTGGGAGGCAAAGGCAGGAGGATCTTTGTGAGTTCAAGGCCAGCCTGGTCTACAGAGTGAGTTCCAGGACAGCTGGGGCTACAGGGAGACCCTGTCTCAAAAAGACCAAATAAATAAATAAATAATAAGAAAAATCTTTTAATTTTCAAGTTCAATTGGTATATATAAAAGAAGATGAAAAAAATAAAAAATAAACGCCAGGCATGATGGCACATGCCTTTAATCCTAGCACTCTGGAGGCGGAGGCGGAGGCAGGCGGATCTTTGTGAGTTCAAGGCCAGCCTGGTCTACAGAGTGAGTTCCAGGACAGCTGGGGCTACAGGGAGACCCTGTGTTGAAAAGACCAAAAAAAAAAAAAGAAGATGACCAGGGACTGGAGATGGCTTGAGCACCGACTGCTCTTGCAGAGGACCCGGGTTCAATTCCCAGCACCCACATGGCGGTTAAGAACTGTCTTTGACTCCAGTTACAGGGGAATTCGACACCCTCTTCTGACCTCTGCAGCACTGCATGACACAGGTGCACCAACCTACATGCAGACAGAACATTCATACACATAAAAAATAATAAATAAAAATTTTAAAAAAAGATGACCAGGTAATCACAGAAAAACAAATTATAAATACATATAACTTGGGGATGGAAAAAGACCTCTTTTACACAACAGAGTATTATTCAAAAAACAAATTTTATCATTTGCAGGAATACTAGAACTAGAGATGACCAGGTGGGGGAAAATAGGCAAAATTCACAAAATCAAATAGCACACTTCCTCTTTTGTGACAATCTAGACAATCTAGACTTAACAGAGGAAGTGGGATGGGCAAGTGAGATGCCTCAGTGCTAAAAGTTCTTTGCTGCCAAACCTGAGTGCAATCCCCAGACCTACATAAAAAGGGAGGGAGTAAGGGAGGGATGTTTGAGGGCACTGTTTGGAAAGGGGATTGGTAGGAAAGGGGTGATAGCAGGGAAAGGAAATAAGGCGTGAATAGGATCAAAGTATATGACCTACATGTGTGAGAATGCCATAATAAAACCTAGTTCTGTACAATGAACATACACTAATTTTAAAGCCTCCTTGAGAAGAAATGCAACTTAAAAACAGCACTCAACAACTCAAAAGTTTAGACCTGACATCTGATATTTAGGGCTGACATCTGTTTCTGTGAGATAAATATGAAGACAACCTAAAATGAACTTCAAGCAGCCACAAATCTAATTAGATCAAAGGTAACACATGAAAGAGACATACACAGGCTACAGGGGAAGGGGGACAGGGTCACTCCAGGCCCAATGACACACACCTTTGATCCCAGCACTCTGGAGGCAAAAGCAGGTGGATCTCTGTTAACTCAAGCCAGCCTGGTCTTCAAATCAACTTCCAAGCCAACCAGGGGAACATGATGAGACCCAGTCTCAAACAAAAACAAAAACAAAAATGGAGAGTCTCAGCAAAATACAGCTGAAAGGTTTAAGAATGAACCTTAATGAATGGTCTTTTTATCTTGGTAAATATACCCTAAGTTTAAATCACCAGATATGTGTTTTAAATGTGAATCCATCACTGACCAAAAAAAGAGTGCCAGCATTCCTTTTCTTTGTACCTAGCTCCTGACTGTTAACCAATTCTTCTTAATAACCATAAAGGTCATTATTTCTAACTTTTTCCAAATTCTCAAATAAAGTAAAACCATACTCACCTGAATCTGAACAGGAAGATTCTCTTTGACAGTATTGAGCAGGGTTTCTGTGGGTTTGTCTTTGCACATCAAAACCAACTCCAGGTCCATATCATCCTTAATTAGCAAGCCTTTTGCAACCAGGCCAATTCTCATTACACCACACAATGTCCGACCACCTTGATCCCTGAAAGTAAAAGTCTATATGATTACTTCTATTTCCCAAACTACAAGTTAATCATCACTTGGCTTCCTGAATATCTGTGTGAACTTACAAAGAACGATATAAATCCAGATCTCCAAATATTGACATATTAAACCTCAAATTTAAGACTCACAGAGTTAAAGATACAAGAAACATGATATCCCCAAAATACTATAACCCCTTTAATGTTTTTTTAAACTTTTATTAAAAAAAAAAAACTTTCAAATTTTTAGCAGTAACAAATGTGAAAGGGACTTAGGGGGATGCCACACCAACATCTGGATACAAGTTCTGATCCCCAGTATCCAATGTAAGAGCAAGGCGAGGCAGCCCACGCCTATAATCCTAACACTGAGGAAGAGAAGCATCCTTGGTGCTTGCTGGCAAGCCAATCTAGCCCAATCAGTGTGCCACAGGCCAGTGAGAGACTCTGTCTCAAATAACTTAAGGGGGAAGAACAAGAACAACCAGTATTAACCTCCAGCCCCCACATGCTCATGCACATGCACATGGACGTACTTGCCTAATCATGCACTAACACACATGTCCACACAACACATACAAAGAACATATGAGAAATGTGAACAGCACAATATGCTAGAAAAGTCTCAGGGTTTAAATCTAAACTATATGAGTTCTTTTTTTTTTTTTTTTTTTTTTTCTTTATTTCGGTATCGGTGCGTGCCAACTGCGCAGAGTCAAAGAGGGAGTTCTCATTGGGCCTGCCAACTCAGTATCTACAACTGTGAAATGGCTACTGGCTACATACACGAACTAAGGTCATTTTCTAGCTATATCACTGTAACAGTCCTTAAAACCTTACAGGGAGCCGGGCATGGTGGTGCACGCCTTTAATCCTAGCACTTGGGAGGCAGAGGCAGGCGGATCTTTGTGAGTTCAAGGCCAGCCTGGTCTACAGAGTGAGTTCCAGGACAGCTGGGGCTACAGGGAGACCCTGCCTCGAAAAGACAGGGGGGGGGGGAACCTTACAGGGAAAACTGGAAATTATGATAAACGAGCTGATGAAGGAAAGAACAGGCCAAAGATAAACTGTCAGCTCCATTCCAAATCTACAAGTAGCTCAAAGAACTAAACCCTCAATGAATGTATGAATAGTATTACCTAAAAAAAAAAATTCCACTACCTTTACATTACTCTAAAAAGCTTCTTACTGGTTCATTACCATTAATCACAAGTGGAAATATTAAGTTCAGCAAGCCGGGCGTGGTGGTGCATCCCTTTAATCCCAGCACTCAGGAGGCAGAGACAGGTGGATCCCTGTGAGTTCAAGGCCAGCCTGGTCTACATAATAAGCTCCAGGCCAGCTGGGGCTAAAGGGAGACCCTGCCTCAAGGGGCTGGCAAGATGGCTCAGTGATTAAGAGCACTGGCTGCTATTGAAGAGGACCCAGGTTTTGTTCCCATCACCCACATGACAGCTAACAACCATCCAGAACTCCAGTTCCAGGGGATCCAAAGCTCTCTTTGGACCTCTCCTCAGGCACTGCATGACACAGGTGCACTTACTTACATACATGCAGGCAAGTATGAACATAAAAGAAAGAGAATATTTTTAAAAGGAAAAAGAAACGAAAGCAGGCGCTTGACAGATGTCTCTTGTAAAGGACCTGAGTTTTGTTCCCAACAGCTGAGTTTGGTTCACAACTGCTTGTAACTTCCACTCCAGGGGATCTGCTGCCTCTGGCCTACACGGATACTTGCACTCACGTGTACATAACCAAACACCAACACATGCACATGTACACACACACATAATAAAAATTACAAAAATAGATGGCTCAATGGTTAAGAGCACTGGCTGCTCTTTCAGAGGACCTGAGTTTGGTTCCCAGCACCCAGTGACTAACAACCATCTGTCACGGCAGCTCCAGGGGATCTGATATGCTTTTCTGGCCTTGCAGGGCAATGCATGGGTGCACTTACACACATTCAGGCAAAAAACTTTTACATGTATAAATAAAAATAAATTTTAAAAATAACAAGTCTTTAAAAGGAAAAAAAGCATTAGCCAATTAGGTAAGCTGTGTTTAGAAGACAAAGATTATGAAACTCAAAAAATTCACTATATTCAAGTTCATATAGAAAGTAGCATAACAGGATCAGTGGAATGGTTCAAAAGACAAAGGCACTTATCACCAAGCGTGACACCCTGAATTTGATCCCCAGAACCCACATGATAGAACCAACTCCTGCAATGTATCCTCTGAATTCTACACGTTGAGTACATGCACATTCACACTCAATAAACTTTTTTTTTAAATTGTGAAATGTGAAATAGTGGAAATTTCATAAAGTAAAATTGAAGGAGGAGGAGGAGGAGGAGGAGGAGGAAGAGGAGGAAGAGGAAGAGGAAGAGGAAGAGGAGGAAGAGGAGGAGGAGAACACTAAGAGGCCAGTAGGTTTATTGTAAGATAATATAAAAAATAATCTGAGGGGCTGGAGAGATGGCTCAGCAGTTAAGAACAATGGTGGTTCTTGCAGAAGACCCAGGTTCGAATCCCAGCACCCACAAGACAGCTAACAACTGTCTGTAACTCCAGTTTCAGGGAATCCAACATCCTCTTCTGTCCTGCATGCACGACAAGGGTGCACTTACATGCAGAGAATACACACATACACATAAAATAAAAATAATTTTTTAAAAAATCTTAAAAAAATAATCTGAAACAGTAACTGGGCTCACAATAAATGACAGCTATTATTAACTAGTCATTATGACCTCACTAAATTCTAAATCATAATTATGACATGCTTGGTCTTACCATCCTCCATTTAGAAGACAAAATGACTGAGCAGAGAAACTAAGTCCTAATTGAAAAGTCTTGAACTTAAATTATGAAGTTGAGTATGTTACTAAAAGGCAAGTAAACCAATATAATGAACTACCTAAAATTAAGAAAACAGTTCTAAAGTTCCTATTCATACAAACTGTGAGAACTAGTGCCAGTAATTAGACTTGTAAGTCAGTTTTTAATAAAAGTAAAGCAATAAGTTAACATTAGAAAACAGACAGCTGCTGGCAACAACACTAGCACTGGCACCAGAAGATGCTTAACAAACTCCTCCCAGGCCTCACTTATCTCTGTGCCCCTTAGAGTGTTTACCATACACCAGAAGCACAAATACATGTACATGACTAGAACACAGCTCTGAAAGACACATGTGCCTCTGATTTACACACACTAAAAACAAAATTACTCTGGGGCTGGAGAGATGGCCTAGCGGTTAAGAGCGCCGACCGCTCTTACAGAGGACCCGGGTTCGATCCCCAGCACCCACATGGCGGCTGAGAACCGTCTGAAGCTCCAAATCCAGGAGAACTCCAGTTCCAGGGGAATCCGAGACCCTCTTCTGAACTCCGCGGCGTTGCACGACACGGGTGCACAGACTTGCATGCAGACAGTACATTCATACACATACAGAAATAAAAAAAAAAAAAATTACTCTGAACTCCTTGAGCCCCACCATGTGATAGGAATCATAGACAAGGACTCAGCCTGGGACTTCTCCACAAATGCAAAAATTTTACATATGCAACCAAGAACATCCAAATACAGAGCTATTATTTAAAAAGCCAAATAGAACTATGGAGCATGTATTCTTTTAAGAGACAGGGAGGTGATGCAAAACCATATGGAAATGGCATCCTCCAAATGCCTGGGATCCTGCTCATATGAACCTACAGCATTGGTGTCATACACAAGACCCATGCACGCTCAGCTAGACAAAAACCCAGCACAGAACTGCAGAAATGGGTAGCAGAACCAAATCTTAGCTGAAAAAATAGTGGCATCTGATTGACTAGATAAGGAAGAACTGGCTTTCTTTAAGAGAGGGACTCCGGGGCTGGAGAGATGGCCTAGCGGTTAAGAGCGCCGACCGCTCTTACAGAGGACCCGGGTTCGATCCCCAGCACCCACATGGCGGCTAAGAACCGTCTGTAACTCCAATTCCAGGAGAACTCCAGTTCCAGGGGAATCCGAGACCCTCTTCTGACCTCCGCGGCATTGCACGACACGGGTGCACAGACCTGCATGCAGACAGTACATTCATACACATACAGAAAAACAAATAAAATAAAAAAAAGAGAGGGACTCCTGACAGGCTGACTAGAGCTCAGAGGATGAACTAGTACTGAGGAATGGCCAGGGAGAGTCATTTGGCACAATAGACCCTAATGCAAATGACAGAATTTATGAACTCCAGGGGGCGCTGTGGGAGGGTGACTGATCCAATCTTGAAAAAAAATTAGATATTTAAAAGGTCCAAACTTCCATGAAATAATAAAAAGACCCTGTCTCAATAATAATAATAATAATAATAATAATAATAATAAAGAGCAAGTTTAGGTATTTGTGTCTACAAAACCCCAATTTTCCAAAAGTTTGAAAAGCAACATAAAACACTATAATTTAATCCGGAGCCCATCAGTTACCTAACTTGCACAAGAACTGGAATATATGGAAAGACAGCCAGGTATGTAGGCCTGTCACTAATCAACCACTGGAAAATATCACTAATTAGTAGGAATGCCAGATTGAACATTTACTGTTTTAAACCACTGTATTTGAGAAAAAATGGATTACTTCCAAGAACCTACAAACTGTGGCAAAATACAATGTATCACTTACATGTAAACAATTTTAACATTCTTTAGCAATAACCTGATGCTGGTTATCTTTTGACTAAAGATTAAAATACTGCACTAACTTTCAATAAAGAAAATCAATTTATCAGTATTTTTTGGTGTTTTGTGTTTTTGTTGTTTGGGGTGGGTTTTGTTTTGTTCTGGTTTGGTTTAGCTTTTATTTTTTTGTTTTTTTCTGAGATGGGGTCAGGAATAGCCCCCAGTTGGCCTGGACCTCACTGTACAGATCAGATCTGCCTCTGCTTCCTGAGTTGTGAGGACTAAAGGTGTGCACCACCACACCTGACTTTCTCACTACTCTTTACTTACTTACTAATCACATTTACTAATCACATTTATTTAGAACCAAAAGCTGGGGAGGGGGTGTCCATTTGTACAAGTTGTAACTAAAATACTGTTTTTAAACTTAAAAAATATGATATAATCTGGGCTGGAGAAATGGCTCAGTGGTTAAGAGCACTTGATGCTCATCCAGAGAACCTAATTTCAGTTCCTAGAACTCATATCAGGTAGCTCATATCTACCTCTAAACTCCCAACTCTTAAGAGGACATCACAGATGCCCTCTTCTGGCCCCCACTGGCACCTGCATACACGTAGCATACACGCATACAGACACATATACACATAAGTAAAAATAAAAATAACTTTTACGCTGGACATGGTAGTACACACCTTTAATCCTATCACTTGAGGAGGCAGAGGCAGGCAGATCTCTGAGTTTGAGGTCAGCTTGGTCTACATAGTGAATTCTAGGCCTGCTAGAGCTACATAGTAAGAGAAAATAAATAATAAAAAATATTTTTACAAATACAGTATAATCAATCAAATAACCATCTTTCAAATTCACTGACTGCTACGATTCCTATAACACATAACAATTTAGTTGTAACTGATTAGGTCTGACTCCCATTAGACCTTTCTTCATTCCACAAATACACAAAATGAACATTAACAATGTGCAGGAAAGAAACTGTTACATCCTATGAATTAAAGTAAATACATTAAAAAATTTAAGAACATAAAAATAAAAACATTTTCCTACCTATTTCTATGCTAGAATTCCAAAATATCTGGCGGAAACAATACTTTTACAACAAAATAAAAAAAACTCTTATTTATTTTAGAATTTCGGAGACTGGACCAACATAGCAAATGGCCTATCATAACCTTCAAATAGAAAGGGTTCTCATGAACTTGGTATACTCTCAAAAGAACTCTTGTAAGGTCCAGCTTCTTTTTCTAACTCTACTTATTAATCCCCACTATCCTATAGAATTTAACTCAGAAAAACTCCATAAAACATTTACTTGACCAACTTAATTCAAATAACCCTCAAGCTTTTCTGTGCAAAAGCCTAACAGAGGCCAGCCAGTCCACACTCACTTAGAATAGTTCTCCACAGCCTCGTCTTTCTTTACGTCCGTCTCACCCTCGGTTTTTGTCCCTTTATTAGTTTCATCCAGCCAATCTGAGACATGTTTAAGAGCACATTCAACAGTAGAAACCATATTTTGAACAGCTTCAAGTTCCTCTGGAGATGGATAGATTGTTGAATGTTTCACCATAACATGGCGATCATCATTAGCAAAAGATCGAATAGATCTCTGTCAGAAGGAAAAAGAAAACGATTACTTAACAAAAGGAATGTCACCCTCAAAAGAGTAAGTATATTTTAAGTCAACTCAGCTGAAATTGATAACCACTGTAAAGCAGTATTGTTGAAACAATAAAAATATGCTCATGAATAGGAAGAAAAGCCTTCTGACTCAAATCCATACCAAAAGATTGAAACATTTCGTATGTTTACAGTTCACCCCAGTCACACTCAGCATTTCGGCTATTTTGTCTTTCAGCTGGACCTGTGCATTCTGATGACCCTTGGAAAAAATTGTCATTCATACCAAACAACATCAGCAAGAAATAAATATTTCATAGCTTGAAGAATCTCTATAAATGCACAATGGTGATTCATAACATTGAGGCAACTCTGTTCCAAACTGTAATATAGACTATAGCAGTTAACACAAAATACAGAGTTCTATGTGAACTATGGAAAACAGAGAACACTATTTAGTATTTGACATTCAAATCTCTGAGGAAAGTTTTTAATTTTTCAGATGATCAGCAAGAGGCATTCCAAATTTCCTAATGGGAAAAATACATATTCCAAAGCAATCAATTTCCCATCAGAATGGACTTAATTAAATCTCAACGTTTTTTCCTTTTGGGATGGTCAGAGAAAACACAGGGCCTTGTACGTGCTAGGAATGGGCGCCCTGTTACCAAGTAATATTCTCAGCCCAAAAATAATCATCTTAATGTTCATCTAGAGAAAAAGTAATTTTAAAGCTCATGCCAGGCGTGGTGGCACACGCCTTTAATCCCAGCACTCAGGAGGCAGAGGCAAAAAAAAAAAAAATCAAGAAATATTCTACAAATATGAATTAGTACCATTTAAAAGTAAAAACTACAAAAGATTTGTTTTGTTTTGATTTTTTTTTCCCCCTTCAAGACAGGATCTCCCTGTAGCCCCAGCTGTCCTGGAACTCACTATGTAGACCAGACTGGCCTTGAACTCACAGAGATCCACCTGCCTCTGCCTCCCAAGTGCTGACAAAAGATTTTTTAAGGAGGACTGGCAATCTAGCTCAGCCAGTAGAGTACTTGCCTAGCCTGCACAAAACCCTGGGTTGGACTCCCAGAATGACAGAAAAGCGAGCATTGAGTACATACCTATAATCCCAGCACTCAGCAAGTAGAAGCCAGAGGACCACAAGTCCAAAGCCAGATGGCTACATGACAAGACCAAAGCTAGCCTAGGATATATGAGACCCTGTCTCCAAAACAAATTTCTTTTAAAGCAATAATTAAAATGGCATTCTAGTCCTGAAATCAGTGTGTAGCTAATGCCCAGAAACAGAAAAAAATTCGTGAAATTTAACACATTCATAAGTCAAACATCCAAGGCACCTTTAAATATTTCCAAATTATAAAAGTGAAAACTCTCATACCAACTCATAGTAAATTAAACAAGGATAATCTAGTAAGTTTTCTGTAAGGCCAAAAGCATCCCTTTTTTTTTTTTTTGGTTTTACACTTTTTTTTTTTTTT
>VZQC01014654.1:2135287-2149451 GCA_009823505.1 Rhizomys pruinosus
AAAAAAAAAAAAAAAGAAAAGAAAAGAAATACAAGTCACAGTATGTTTTTTTCCTTATTTCACAAATAAATGGTAAAAATCCCAACTTAACATTTTTTTTCTACCATTCTGAACTAAGATACTAACAGAATTTCTTGTCTAAAACACTAATTGATAACATAGGGCTGGAGAGATGGCCTAGCAGTTAAGAGCGCCGACTGCTCTTGCAGAGGACCCGGGATCGATCCCCAGCACCCACATGGCGGCTGAAAACCGTCTTTGTCTCCAGTTCCAGGGGAATCCGACGCCCTCTTCTGACCTCCAACACAGGTGCACAGACCTACATGCAGACAGTACATTCATACACATACAAAAATAAATAAAAATTTTAAAAAATAAAATAAAAACAGTAACATGGCCCCGAATGGTGGCACACGCCTTTAATCCCTCGGGAAGCAGAGGCAGGCAGATGTCTATGAGTTCAAGGCCAGCCTGGTCTACAAAGTAAGTTCCAGGCTAGCTGAGGCTACAGAGAGACCCTGTCTCAAAAACACTAAAACAAAACAAAACAAAACAAAAACAATAACATTTATGGGGGCTGGAGAGATGGCTCAGTGGTTAAGAGTGCCTACTGCTCTAGGAGAGGACCCGGGTTCCATGCCTAGCACCAGACCACCTGGGTTATAGGGAGATCCTGTCTCAAAAGAAAGTCAAAAAGACAAAAAAAAAACAGGTAACATTTCAAAAAACACCATCAGACTTGCTAAACAACATATTCTTTTTTTTAGAAAAAAAATTTTATGTTTTATTTTTATGGGTATGAATGTATGTGCCCATGTTATGCAATACCTGAAGAGATCAGATGTCATCAGTTCCATGGAACTGGAGTTACAGGTGGTTGTTAGCCGATATACGGGTGCTGGGAATTAAAACCCAGGTCCTCTGTAAGAGCAGCCAGTGCTCTTTAACTGCTAAGCCATCTCTCCAGCCCTAAAACAACATATTCTTTTATTTTTTTTTGGGGGGGGTCTTTTCAAGACAGGGTTTCCCTGTAGCCCCAGCTGTCCTGGAACTCGCTCTATAGACCAGGCTGGCCTTGAACTCACAAAGATCACTTGCCTCTGCCTCCCGAGTGCTAGGATTAAAGACATGCACCACCATGCCCAGCACAACATATTCTTAAACACAATGATGATTAATAGTTTGTGTTTTTTTCTCCTACTTAAGTCTTTTTAAATCCTCTAATTTACTTAGGGGGAAAATTCACATAATATCTAAAACTAAAATATAAAGGGAGAAAAACAATAAATTTTTCCAATTATATACCTAAGCACTGTGGCAATCAGATGGCTCAGCAGGTGGCAGCACCTGCCACCAAGCCTAATGACCTGAGTTTGAAACCCGGCCCAACATGGTAGAATGAACAGATCGTTGCCCTCTGCCCTTCAAATGCATGCCATGGCCCGACACACAAAAAAACAAATAGATAAAAATGTAATTTAAACCGGGTGTGGAAGCACACACCTTTAATCCCAGCACTCGGGAGAGGAGGCAGATGGGATCTCAGTGGACTTAAAGCTAGCCTGGTCTACATAGTGAATTCCAGGACAGCTGGGGCTTCAAGAACACCTTGTCAAAAAAAGACAGAGGACAGACAGGACAGGAGAAAGGAAAGAAGGAAAGAAGGAAAGAAGGAAAGAAGGAAAGGGAAAGGAAAAGGGGAAGGGAAAGTGAAGGAGAGAGAGAGAGAGAAAGAAAGAGAAAGAGAAAGAGAGAGACAAAGAAAGAGAAAAAAGAGAGAGAAAGGAAAGAAAGGAAAGAAAGGAAAGAAAGGANTGTGGAGGAACAATTGCTATTTATAGCTCTTTTGATTGCCACTTCCTGTTTGTTCATCACTTCAGATGGGGGCTAGGAATGTGTGTTTGCATTTAAGAATTTCTGAGCTCCAATAATATACCTCTTGTGCTAAGCTTTCCAGCACAGATTTGAACAAAAGTCAGAATCTCTGAACTTGAAGCTTTTGTTTTATTAGGAAAGATATTTAATCTCAAAACCACACATGACAGTACAATGAAAGAAAGAATTATGATGCATGAGGCTATCTTTGGGAAATTTGCCTCGTCCTGGAGGTAGCTGAAGAAACTAAGATTTATTAGTGATTTGAAGGTAAAGAAAGAGTTCAAGAGTCTTAAGCAGAGGAAACAGCTCCTGGTGGGAAAGAATGTGGTATGTAAGGAACTGAAAGGTATGTGGCTATAGCACAGAGGAAGTCTGGGATGATGCTGGAAAGAATAGCAGGAGGCACAGTGCATAGGACTCCTTAGTAGTTTTTAATAGAGTTCCTTGAATGAAGTGTGGCAACCAAGTGTGGCATGCTTCATATAGTTCCAGAAAGCTCATCTCTTCTGTGATATGACTGGGAAAGGACTTTCAGGGGGTCCAAAGTGGATATGTGAAGACTTCTGAAAGATAGAGTAATTCACGTGAGGCAGAGTATATAGCCTGGATCACAGATAGTAGCATTGGAGAGTAAAGCAAAGGGGGATAATTTTGAGAAATATTCAAGGTGCAAAGGAGAGTAGTTTCTACTGAACATTTAGGAGATAAGAAAAAGAATAAAGACTAGTTTTTTTTCATTTGAGAACCCTAGTAAATAATAAAGCTTCTGTTTACTCGGATGAAGAATACTGACAGAAAATTGAGATTTGGGAACTGGAACCCACTCTGCTAGTTTTTTGGTTTCTTTTTGTCTTTTCGAGACAGGGTCTCCCTGTAGCCCCAGCTGTCCTGGAACTCACTCTGTAGACCAGGCTGGCCTTGAACTCACAAAGATCTGCCTGCCTCTGCCTCCTAGGATTAAAGGCGTGCACCACCACGCCTGGCTACGTTAATGCCAACTTTATTAGAAAATATTATTTAAGAGCATTCCTTCTCTTTGTATTTAATAATTTATGATACATATGCAGCATTTAGTTCCAGCTTGTGACTTATAATCTTTTCTTTTCTTTTTTAATAACTGATTATTTTTTTAATGTGTATGAGTGTTATGAGTGTACTGTCTGCATGTAGGTTGGTGCACCTGTGTCGTGCAATGCCATGGAGGTCAGAAGAGGGCATCAGATTCCCCTGGAACTAGAGTTAAAGAGGGTTCTTAGCCACCATGTGGGTGCTGGGGATCGAACCGGGCCTTCTGCAAGAGCAGTCGGTGTTCTTAACCACTAGGCCATCTCTCCAGCCCCACAATCTTTTCTTAAATAGTAGAGCAACCGTACTTATTTGAGATACTGAAGCCGAAAGTCACACCATTCCTCTCCACCTACCCTCACTGTTAATATTTCCAATTTTACATTACAGAATCTATAAGAAATGAAAAAAGTGCCAGGCATGGTGGAGCATGCCTTTAATCCCAGCACTCAAGAGGCAGAGACAGCCAGATGTCTGTGAGATCAAAGGCCAGCTTGGTATACATAGTGATTTCCAGGAGAGCTGGGACTAAAGGGAAACCCTGTCTAAAAAAAAAAGAAATGAAAAAAGTATTAATGATCACCCACCATGGTTTCCTATGGTATTTAAGCTTCTTTTTCCGATCCTTTCCTCTCTTTCTTGTCGTCTTCAGTAGACACTGTTTTATGTGACAGTACCTCCTCATAAGCCTGAGTCCCCTGACTGCTCAGTGTCAAATACCGCAAATTTGTTGGAAAACCTGTTCTCTGGAATACACCTGTAAGAAAAAAGAAAAAGAAACTCTTTAACTTGTCTACAATAAGTTTCAAATCTGAGTATAGAACCCATTAACATGGTAGTGATTTAAAAGAAACAAACTTTAATTTTTTTAAATTTTATTTATTTCCATATGTGTATGAATGTAGTCTGCATGCAAGTTTGTGCACCCGTGTCGAAATGCCACGGAGGTCAGAAGAGGGTGTCGGATTCCCCTGGAACTGGAGTTCTCCTGGAATTGGAGTTTCAGACGGTTCTCGGCCGCCATGTGCATGCCGGGGATCAAACCCGGGTCCTCTGCAAGAGCGGTCAAAATTACCTCACCTCAAGCAAAAAACTAAGACCTTTAAAGAACTAGATCCAAAAGTATAAGTGACAGGTCCAGAAAAGTAACCTCCCTGGTAGTTCCAATGTGGCAGCTTGCTCCCTTGCCCTCAGTGTATTTGGAAAGGCAGACTCCATCAAGAACCACCACTGAAAAAGCAATACTACTACTGATGGTAATAATGTTACAACTAACCATCAGATTTACAATTAGAAATTGGTACTTCTCAGACCTACATGAAAATTCCATAGATGAGGCTTTCCTACCTGATATCTTTTTGTTGCTGTTGTTGTTGTTGTTTTGTCTTTTGAGACAGAGTCTCCCTGTTTTTCCAGCTGGCCTGAATTCACTATGTAGACCAGTCTGACCTAAAGATTTGCCTGCCTCTGCCTCCAGAGTTCTGGGATTAATTAAAGTCATGTACCACCATGCCTGGCTATTATCCTTTATTTATTTTTAAGTCTAAAAAAATTTCATGTTTTTCTGGCTCTGTTCCCTTAACTCCCAAGGGAGGCAGCATCCCCTTAATGTATTTATACTTCTATGCCACTCTTGAAAATTCACTCAATTTGTCTTGATACTCTTGGATGGCCATTCCCCATTTCCCCTCCATATTACTGTCAGATGCCTCATCATTCTGCTACCCACTGTAGTCTCTTTATAAGACTTCAGTCCAGAATGTAAGTAAATTCTGAGTATGAGTGAAATATAGCCCAGCTATATAAATAGTTAGCTAGCATCAAGAGCACGTTTTAACAACACAGCTATCAAAGTAAGTAATTTTTATATAACCATGTTTCATTTAACTCACAAAGGAAATAGCTTCCTCATTATCTAAATATTAAGTTTGCTTTAAATTAGGAATCCCCATCAATAGTATTATCAGGAACAATTTCTTAATATTTTATAATATTCTGTAAAATAAATGCTTTTTCAGATTCTGGGAACTAGACTTAATTCTCAGGAGATACTTACATGAAAACACAGTCCTAGAACTTTACTCAAATGGCACTTAGCTATGACCTATATAAAGAAGTTTGTTTATATAGCTGGGCTATATTTCACCCATACTCAGAATTTACTTAAGTTCTGGACTAAAAAGTCTTATAAACGGACTATAATGGGCAGCAGAATGATAAGACATCTGACGGGAATATGGAGGGGAAATGGGAAACAGGCATTCAACAGCAATGAAGGCAAAATCTAGTGAATTTTCAAGTCTGGCATAGAAGTATAAATAGGTTAAGGGGAGGCAAAAATCCCCCTGAAATACACAAGTGAAATTTCTCTAGACATAACACACACACACACACACACACACACACACACACACACAAAATCTGGACAGATTCAAATAGAATTCTGATTATTACACAGACACACACACACACACACACACACACAAAATCTGGACAGATTCAAATAGAATTCTGATTATTACACAGACACACACACACACACACACACACAAAATCTGGACAGATTCAAATAGAATTCTGATTATTACACAGACACGGATACTAAGAAGAGAATGCAGAAGTGTTACAACTCGAGGGTTTTTTGTTTTTGTTTTATCTTGTTTTGTTGTTGGTATAACCAAACTAAATAGAAACTAAAGCACAATCCCATGGAAAGAGGAATCTCAAAACAGGCCCAGTACCAACAGGGTGAAAGAAAAGAACTGATTCCTACCAGGTTTTCTCTAATATCTACATGTGGAGACAGACAGACAGACACAACATACACAAAATAGAATGTAATAAAAAATAATGAGCTTTAGCTGGACGTGGTGGTGCACACCTTTAATCCTAGCACTTGGGAGGCAGAGGCAGGCGGATCTTTGAGAGAGTTCAAGGCCAGCCTGGTATACAGAGCGAATTCCAGGACAGCTGGGGCTACAGGGAGACCCTGTCTCAAAACGACCAAAAAAAAAAAAAAAGAGCTTTATAATAAGATATGTAAGATTTAAGTAAATGAACTGATTTCTTTAAGTGATTAGTTTGTACTTGGTAGTACAGAAAGTACAAAAACGAATCAACTCAGAACACTAAGTAAGAGCAAATCCTTATAAATTTATTATACCTAAAGGCATTAAGTTCCCATGCAATACTAATGTTCAAAGAATGCTAAATCTCAATTATCCTCCGGAGGCTTATTTTTTATATTACAAAGGCCTGTGAAGAGTTAGAGGGATGGCTCAATGAGTAACACATGCAGAGGATCCAGGTTCAGTTTCTAGCACCTGCAGGCAGCTAACAACCAACTGTAACTCAAGTTGTTAGTTAATTGTTGGATCCAACACTCTCTTCTGACCTTTACAGGTATTGCACACATGGGTGCACTTACAAGCAGGCAAAACACACACATAAAATAAAAATTGTAAAGACTTGTAAGCAAGATTACAAATTATAAGTCAATACCCAGGTATAATACTTACCTACAGCAAAAAAAAAAAATCCAGCTATCATCTCCACCCAAACACAACAAAACAAAATCTTATCATGATGTAAAGGCTCAATTCCATCACCTAGTTTGAAGCCTTGCACAACTGGACAGAGGCCAAAATAGTCTTTCTGAATTAATAGTAAGAACAATACACTGAAATGGGTTTTTTTGTTTGTTTTTGTTTTGTTTTTGCTTTTTCGAGACAGGGTCTCCCTGTAGCCCCAGCTGTCCTGGAACTCACTCTGTAGACCAGGCTGGCCTTGAACTCACAAAGATCCTCCTGCCTCTGCCTCCCAAGTGTTAGGATTAAAGGTGTGTACTACCGCGCCCGGCAATACATTCAAATCTTAACCTAAAATATAATTATACAGATCAGCATTGTCAAATAAGAATGCTATCTGAATCTTTATAGCCAGTGGGCAAATGGAAAAGATCTTACCGAGTAAACCATCACAGAACAAGTCAAGAAAGCACATCTCTTCACTCAGAAACTAGCCTTTCCTAATCCCTGGTATACCTTCCACGTGTGACTCAACAACACTCAACCAGTGATATCACTTATTTTATGAGCAAATTCAGTAAGTACTAATGGAATACCCCAAGCACTGTCCTGAGCACTTAAGAGAGAGGTCAGAGAACAAATAAAATAAAATAAAAATAAATAAATACCTCGTCCATGTGGCTTAAGTCTAGAAGGGAGAAAACTGAAAATGACAACTATTAAAATAAATGAAACAGGCTGGAGAAATGGCTCAGCGGTTAAGAGGACCAACTGCTCTGCAGAGGACCCGGGTTCAATTCCTAGCACTCACATGGCAGCTAAGAACCATCTTTAACTCCAGTTCCAGGGGAATCCGACACCCTCTTCTGACTTCTGAGGCATTGCACAACACGGGTTCACCAACCTACATGCAGACAGTACACTCATACACATAAAAAATAATAAATTAAGGGGCTGGAGAGATGGCTCAGCGGTTAAGAGCACCGACTGCTCTTGCAGAGAGGAACGGGGTTTGATTCCCAGCACCCACATAGCAGCTAAGAACCATCTTTGACTCCAGTTCCAGGTGAATCTGACGCCCTCTTCTGACCTCCGCAGCATTGCAGGACATGGGTGCACCAACCTACATGCAGACAGTACACTAATACACATAAAAAATAAAAATAAATATTTAAAAAATAATAAATTTAAAAAATAAAAAAGAGCACAACCATTAAAATAAATAAATAATAATAAAAAATAAAATAAATTAAACAGAATGATAAAAGTTAAGTACACCAGGCATAATGGTGCACGCCTTTCATCACAGCACTCTGGAGGCAGAGGCAGGTGGATCCCTGTGAGTCCAAAGCCAGCCTTGTCTACATAATTTCAGGCAGGGTTACACAGCAAAACCCTGTCTCACAAAACAAAACCTTAAAAAGTCACCAAATAAAAGACAGCTGCCCAATGTGGCATAAGCCTGTAATCTCAGCACTCAGGTTTGACCTGGACTATATAACAAATTCAAGGCCATCTAGGCACCATAGTAACAGCTTGTCTTTAAAAAAATAAATAAATACCCTCAAGACTCACCCCACTGCAGAGATACATGCACAGCCATGTTTATTGCAGCTCTCTTCACAATAGCAAGGAGCTGGAACCAACCCAAATGTCCCTCAACTGACGAGTGGATAGAGAAAATGTGGTACATCTACACAATGGAGTTCTATGCAGCAGTAAAGAAAGATGACATCATGAACTTTGCAGGAAAATGGCTGGAGCTAGAAGACATCATGCTGAGTGAAGTAACACAGTCCCAGAAAAACAAACGACAAATGGTATCCCTCATCTGTGGATGCTAGTGCCAATTACCTAGTTGTATTTCTTGTGCACGGCCCCTTGAGCTTTTGTCCAAAGCAGGTGGGAGTGATGCATATTGGAAACAACAACAACAACAACAACAGAAAGGATTGCATCAAAGAACTGACTGAAACGGTGAACTTCTGCTCAAAACAGTCAACTTCCACATGGAGAATTTTGAGAAAGACCGAGAACGAGATGAAAAGCATGTTTGGCAGAATACATGAGCTCTGGTGGGGTGGGGGGATAGGGTGGGGGACACAGGTCTAGATTTAATCTTGTACAAAATATATATAAAAAACGAAAAAATAAAAAGAAACAAACAGGCTGTGGAGCAAGTTTCAGTCATGGGTCAGTTTGTCAAGAGGTCTTTGCTCATCTCAAGGGTTTTGAGGAAGAAAAACAAGCTATGCTATGACTCTCGTCTTTAAAGACCACTATGATGGTTATGATGCAATATATTGACCTTGTAGAGTAAGAATGGAAGGAGGGGGCTGGAGAGATGGCTAAGAAGTTAAAGAGCATTTGCTGCTCTTGCAGTGGAACCAGGTTTAGTTCCCAGCACCCAAATGGTGGCTCCCAACTGCCTGCAACTACAGTACCAGATAATCCAATAACTCTTTTTTTTTTTTTTTTGTTTCTGAGGCTACCAGGCTCACACGTCTTATACATAAAATAAAAAATAAATTTTAAGAGCTGGGGGTGGTGGCACATGCCTTTTTTAATCCCACCACTTGACAGGCAAAAGCCAATTGATTGCTCTGTGAGATCAAGCCAGCCTGGGTTACACTACAAGTTCTAGGCCATCTGTGACTATAGGGAGACTCCCACACCACCCTTGCAATAAATATATGGTGGTTTTGAGACAGGGTCTCCCCAGCTGGCCTGGAACTCACTCTGTAGACCAGGCTGGCCTTGAACTCCCAGAGATCCGCCTGCTTCTGCCTCCCAACTGCTGGGATTAAAGGTGTGCACCACCATGCCCTGCCTATATTTTTTTAAAGGTGGGGGAGTGCCCTAGAGCAATTGCTCAGTGCTAAAGAGAACTTACTGCTCTTGCATAGGACACTGAGGGGTGGGGGACAGCTCACAACCCCCTGTAACTCCAGTTCTAGAAGATGGGACACCCTCTTCCCTCCACTGACACTTGCACATTGTGGTGGATAGAATATCAATGTCCCCCATAAGCTCCAAGTATTTGAACACTTGGTCCTCAGTTCATGGAACTGTTTGTGGAGGATCACAGAACCTTTAGGAGGTGTGGCCATGCTGGAAGAAGCCAGTCACTGGGAGTGGGCTTTCAGAGTGTATTGCTTTCCCCCTTCCAGTATGGCTCTCTCTACTTCCTGTGCCTGCTGGAAGATGTGATAGCTCAGCTTTCTGCTCCTGACACCTCCTGCCGCCAAGCCTTCCTTTTCCACTGTTGACTCATCCCTCTGGAACCCTAAGCCAAACAAACTCTTCCTTCTTAGTTGTCTTGGTCATGGTGTTTTATCACAGGAACAGAAAAGTAACTAAGGTATACATAAATAATCTTTGTTTAAAAAAAAAAAGAATGGGAGGAGAAGCCCACTTATAGGAAGCTTAGTGATCAAAGTGGATATACTGTCACTTCTCAGTATCTGAGAGGATTGGTTCCAGAAGCAACCCCACACCGAAACCCACAGATGATGTAGTAGTTGTAATCTACACACACCATCTCATACATTTTAGCTCATCAAGATTACTCATAATTATAGAGCTATAGAAATTATTGTTGTATTGTACTGATAAGGAAAAAGTTTGTACATGTTGAGCATAATTTTTTTTCTTCAAAATATTTTCCATTTGAGGATAGCTAAAACACAGTTAAAGACCCTACAGAAGCTGCAGATAGGAAAGACTGACTACTCTAAAGGTCCTGAAAGTGACTGCCCTCTGTAGCAGACTGCATGAGGCACCAGGATTAACCTCAAAGCTTCTGCACTAATTAACTATGCCCAAGAACATGCAAGAAGGAAAGGTTTTAGAAGAAAAATCAGAAATTCAATTCTGAACATACATATTTATTTTATATCCAACTGTTACTAAACTTGGGGTCACTGCCTATGACTTTAGCAAACCTGATTTTAGGCAGACTACGATTCTCAAGTTCGGTAATATAAGTACGCAAGCTGGATATAGATATAGACTTAAAAGGAGTCTAGTAAATAAATATGGCAGTTTGGGGTATACAGGGAGTATGCGAAGCCAGAAGGTTCCAAGCAAGTGGGTATTAACAAGGAGTAGGAGGGAAAAAGGAGAAGAGGCAAAATTATAGACAGGGAAGAGAACTGGCCTAAGAAACAGAGAGGGAAATTACCATTGTATTTGTTCAAAAAGTCGAGTAATGAAAACATACGCTAAAAATCTAAAAACAGGAAGAAGGATGTGGCATGTGAATGGAAAGCCTGAGCTGTTTGGGCAAGTAGGTGGCTAAGTAAGTAGTTGGTCAGTTTTTGAAACAGGCCTCATTACATGGACTGGTCTGAGACTTAGTATTTCCTGTCTCAACCTCCCAAATTGCTAGGATTAACTGTGCACCACTATATCTGGCTTAAATCCTGAGTTTCAGTCTGCTTTCAACTACGCATGCATCATAATTCAAGGACAACTGTATTTGGAAGCCTTGTATACCATTGTTTAAAGCAGTTTTGACATGAACAGAAATTTACAGTCTCCTGTACTACTACTCATTCCCATGCTTCAGCCTACTCTTGGGGAAAATTTGACCTTGAAAACCTCAGGCTCCTCTTCAAAATTTCAATGGCTTTTCATTACCTAAGCAACTGACATGCACTCAGCTACTATGGAGTATCCAACCAATATCCTTTATGACAAAATGCTAACATAACTCTTTCCCTGACACTTCTCTTACTACTGTAGTTCCAGTATTCCCTAGAAATCGGCTCTAAGTTAAACTATCCTTCGTGAGCCCCTGCTCCATCCTAATTTGTCACTATTCTATCCATCAAGTACCCATCTCAAATCTGCCTCTCCATGAAGTGTAATATCGGAAAACAGAATTTTTTCTTCTAAGCACTTTAAAAATTTCCTTTAGGACATTTCTATTTGTATTAGTTATCTTCATTGTAAGCTCCTTATGAAATTACTTATATCATTCTCTCCATAGCACCTAGGTAGAACACCTGGGTACACCTTGTACTCAGGGAGAAATTCAAAAGGATCCTAGATTTATCTTCCTTAGAGACTGCTATTAACTACAGAATTTCAGGGGTTCATTTAATTTTATTATTTTTTAAAATTTTTTATTTATTTCTGTATGTGTATTAATGTACTGTCTGCATGCAGGTCTGTGCACCCGTGTCGTGCAATGCCGCGGAGGTCAGAAGAGGGTGTCGGATTCCCCTGGAACTGGAGCTCTCCTTGAACTGGAGTTTCAGACGGCTCTCGGCCGCCATGTGGGTGCTGGGGATCGAACCCGGGTCCTCTGTAAGAGCTCTTAACCACTAGGCCATCTCTCCAGCCCTCAGGGGTTCATTTCAATAACATCTTCTCATACAGGCTGAGGACAGTCATCGCCCTAGTGACGTTAAGGAATTATTTATTCTTCTTTAATCAGTACAAATTTTTTTATTTATTTGACTTAAATTCCCTCAAACCTTCTCCCATTTCTCTAGGACATTTAGTTCCGACACACATATTTATGCCTACTCCAGGCATAAATTTTAAAATTTTAATAGCTACAAGGATGACTCTTCTAAAACTCTGCCCTCTTTATTACTTTATAATCCTTTCTTCCATTCTTCCCATTTTCTGTATTTTAGATACCTACCTCCCATCGAGGATGATAATCTAACCCAGCTACCATTTTTCACAGTCCTTCACCTTTTCATGCCCTCACTTCTATTCTTATCCAGTTGAAGTGATGAAATCCATCATTTATGATCCATGCCAGCAAATCCTTTTTGTTATCCTCTCTTGGCAAAACAGCAACCCTTGTTAAATCCTTTGGCTACAACATCAGTAACCTCTAACAGCTGAATGGCAGAGGGGGGTAGAGGGGAGGGCAATACTCACACAATGTCTTTTTATTGTGATCTTTAACCCTCAAAGGCTCAATAATGAATAGTTCTCAAATATTGGTGGCACTGTAACCCAAAGAGTATTTGAAAATGCTAAGTTTGGGGCTGGAAAAATGGCTCAAGCCTCTAGGAATACTTGCTGCTCTTGCAGAAGACCCCTTTGGTTACCGGCACTCCACCTAGCAGGTCACAACTGCTCTAAGAGATAGACCTGATGCCCTCTTCTGCCCACCACACACACACACACACACACACACACACACACACACATCCCACAAATAATTAATTGAAAATAAATCCTTTCTGTTTTTTGAGAGAGCATCTCTCTGTAGTCCCAGCTAGCCTGGAACTTGCTATGCAGACCAGGTTGGCTGTGATCTCGGGGAGCACAGAAATAAATCTTGTTAAAATGTATTTTAAAAGTCAACCTGTAAGTGCTAGAGTACCTCAGGAATCAGCCCTACTTCGATCCCCTATCAATCTCAGAATTGAAGCTTTTTTTTTTTTTTTGTTTTTTTTGTCTTTTCAAGACAGAGTCTCCATGTAGCCCCAGCTGTCCTGGAACTCTCTCTGTAGACCACGCTGGACTTGAACTCACAAAGATCCGCCTGCCTCTGCCTCCCAAGTACTAGGATTAGAGGCGTGTACTACCACACCTGGCTAGAATTGAAGCTTTTCTGTTACACTAAAGATTCTTAAATTTCTATGACCCCCAAGTTGCAATTTCAAACTCAAATACATAACCAAAAATAAACCTGGATGTCTAGCAAACATCTTTTTTTTTCTTTCTTTTTGAGGCAGGGTCTCCCTGTAGCTCCAGCTGGCCTCGAACTCACTAGGTAGACCAAGCTGGCCTTGAACTCACAGAGATCCCAGAGATCCTCCTGCCTCTGCCTCCCAAGTGCTAGGATTAAAGGTGTGCGCCACCACACCTGGTGCAAACATCTTTTTTTAATATTTTATTTTAGGTGTATGAGTGCTTTCCCTATATGTATTTACATAAGTGTTCCATGTATATGCGATATCCATGGAAACCAGAAGACAACACTGGATCCCTGGAACTGGGATTACAGACAGCTGTTAGCTGACATGCGGGTGCTGGAACCGAACCCATGTCCTCTCCAGTGCTCTTAACCACTAAGCCATCTCTCCAGACCCTGTAACTAAGCATCCTAAACTTAATGTCTCAATCAACCAGGCACACAGATCCTCTAATCTTCCCTCTCTCAAGAGGGGACAATAACTCAACAATTCCATCCCTCCAACTGCTCATGCCAAACACAGGAGTCCTCTCCATCTCCTTCCTATCGCATGCTACATCTGATCCATCATTAAATCCTATCATCTTTACTTTGGCTGTCTAAAATGTGATCAATCCTAACTTCCAGGAGTCTGAGTCACCAACATTGTTCACCTGGACTACACTACTGGTTTTAACATGTCTTAATTCTCCACATCACTAATTATCATGGAAATGAAAATTGTAACTACTAATGGGTCTTATTAAGAAATCCCACAACAGGGCTGGAGAGATGGCCTAGCGGTTGAGAGCGCCGACCACTCTTGCAGAGGACCCGGGTTCGATCCCCCAGCACCCACATGGCGGCCGAGAACCGTCTGAAACTCCAATTCCAGAAGAACTCCAGTTCCAGGGGAATCCGACACCCTCTTCTGACCTCCGCGGCATTGCACGACACGGGTGCATAGACCTGCATGCAGACGGTACATTCATAAACATACAGAAATAAATAATAAAATTAATAATAAAAAAATTAAAAAAAAAAAAAA